>BMAU01012818.1:0-114515 GCA_019973935.1 Trichonephila clavipes
GGATAATTACTAAGTTATTTTTCCTTTCTCTGATTTTTAAATTGGAACATATTACAAAAATGCGGTGGTTGCTTAGAAGACAAAATATAGATATATCAGCTAAATATAGAAAATGAGCTCAGAGGGTCAATTTCTTATCTTAAAACTCCTTTCAAAACTTTGCTCTGTAAGACAAGCCCATGGAAGTAGCTAATAATTATTAAACTTGTTCTTAATTTAGTATTAATTAATAAGTCATAAAATACTCTGTGCACCACTCATACATTAAAAGCAGTGTTTCTCAAACTTTCAATACTGGCGACCCAATTTTCAATCATAATTTTTGTCTCGCCCCCTGTACAACAATAATGTACTTACTGCAATAAAAATGCACTTTGAGAGAGAGACGCTAAAGTTACAATACGATCTTAATTATAAACCGTACAAATTAATACGATAAGTATATTAAATTTTGTGTATATGTAACTTTTAAGTAATATATATTTTAAGAAAATTACTTAAAATATATATTACTTAGAATTATGTTATTTTTCTTTCTCTAATTTTTAAATTGGAACAGATCGCAAAAATGATGTATTTAATTAAAGATTTATTTCCTTCAGCATTCATTTCTCAAAGTACAAATGTCATTAGAAAATAGTCTAGTCAACGTCGCTCTCTCATCATATCCATCACATCTGGCATTATAGGGTACGTTTGCGTGAGTCTGGGCAACCTATCGGACGTCTGCGCAAAACATGTAAAAATGCTTTTCCTCGTACAATTCCAGTCAGTTTTGGTCGACTCGATACTCCTATAGCTACCGAATCTAGCTTTTGAATGTACATTTTTTAATTTCCACGTTAATTGTAATTCACGGTAATTAAGTATTTACGGCAGTAGATAAAACAATATCATACATACATTTTTAAGTCGTAAGCAAACATTCGACCATAATAAAGAATCAACAAGTACACAGACGAACGAGCATGGTTCCGAAAATTAAATCAAGGCGATCTTCTCAAAATACTTAAATTTTGGATTTACCACTACTGAAGTAAATAATAGTGGAAAAAGCACAACTCAGTATGTGTTAAAACTTACAAATCTGTAGAACATGTGAAAGTTGTTTTTTAAAACATGTAAAATCATTTAGCTATGTGTTGGCAAAGAATTTTTAAAAATATTTTCTGGATGAGAGGACAGCTTGGTAGCAAGTTACGAGTGGATTAGGGATCTATTTAAGATACTCCAGAAGAGCTCTCTCAACTTCCGAGAAGAAATCTTCATAGATTTCACATCAGTGAAAAATTAAAGGCAATTTTTGTAATAAATCGCTCTTTGAATTTGGGGTAGAGGTGGATGAGGAATTATCTGTACTGAAAACAAAAGCACTTCGTATACTATTACCATTTTCAACATCCTACCTTTTTCAAACCGGATTTTCTGCAGTGGAACCTTGAAGACAAAATAGATCTCAGCTAAATATAGAAAAATAACTCTTTAAGTGTCAATTTCTGATATTAAACCTTCCTTTGAAAAAACTTTCCTCTACAAGACAAATCCGTGAAATCCCTAATAATTATTAAACTTGTTCTTAATTTAGTAATAAGATAGATTGATTAAATATTAACGTCGCACTGTTCAGCTGCACGAGGGCTTTTGACAACGGACCACGTAATTTTGAACCTTGGTCAAGTGACGTGGATGACACCTGAGCTGGCACCCCTCTCTCCTAACTACCACACCACACCAACGGGAAAACGTTTCAACTCTCAACAGATTTAACGTGCATCGCTGTCCTACACGGCGGGTCTTTAGGTGGTACTGGGCTCGAACTCGTGACAAGGCAAGCCACGATCCGATACCTATACCACTCGGCTATCGCGGCCAAATTCAGTAATAAGAAATAACTTATAAAATACCTTCTTCAGTACTGATACATCAAACGTATACTGGCTGAAACACCGACTCTTCGCACGAGTCTCATTTTTAAAAATAAAAACATTATTCTTGATATAATAGCTGAACTGTAAGGAGAGTAAAACTGTGTGCACGACATTGTATACAAAAATGTAAAATGATTTTTTTTTAGATAAATGCTATAATTGTAAATAACTGTTTAAAAGAACTGCAATTTTAAACCTCACACAATTAGCATTTAGAATTAATGTTAAATTATGAAAAAGAATATAAAATTCCGATGAAGAATAATTGTGTTATTTTTAACATTTAAAGCGAGAAGACATCAAAATGTTTTAACCCGGAGCAGGCGCGTACTCGATACTAATATTAATGGTAGTGCGGGGGACTCAGTCATCCCAATCATTTGTTTAGAATTATTTTTACTGTACACGATACAAATTTGGAATTCTAGTGAATATTTTAATTTATAGAAAATATATACTTACCTTCTTTCAAGGACTATTAAATTTCTTTGATGATTTGAGAAAAATCCAATAAAACTGAACTAAAATGATTTAAAAAGTACAAGACCATAATAAAGGACGCAAATCAAACACTTTTCAATTATCCTACAGAAATGTTAAACCAATCAATTCTTTCCAAATATCGCAAACTCAATTATTTACAATTTCCCTAAGTGAAAGCAAACGCATAAAAGATGGGAGGGAACTAATATTGATAATAACCATACCATAAGATTGAAGGTCAATCAAATGATTAGCAAACGTACTATGCAGCCTGGCTGAAAAGTGAATCATGACTTCCTTTTCTTTTTCTACAACTAATGTACAGTATTTCAATAATAATTACAGTGGTGAATTGTTTATCTTAGAATTTTTCTCATGGTCTGGGTTTCGTTTTTTAACGAGTAATATTTTATGTTAAAACGTAATAAAAAATTTCTCATTGAGGGAAATTCAGCAAATAAAACAAAAATATTTTTTTCTTTAATTTGGTTTTGGGATCAAAGATAGCTATTTGATGACGGAAAAAAGCCAGATAATAAACATAAATTATGTTAGTGTTGTTGTGTGTATTTTTTATTATGGAAGAAAAGCATTTTGTTTTACTTCTCTTTCCGTTTATTTTTAAAAAATCTTTAAATTTTCGATACGCTCGCGGCCCCCTTGTAGGGTCATCGCGCCCCCAGGGGGGCGCGCCCCACACTTTGAGAAACACTGACTTAAACACTTAAAGTGCTGTGAAACTGAAAAGGATGATACTGATGATGTGGCGTTTTAAACGTTTTCTATTTGAAAGATTAAAGTGCTGTCCGACTTTTTGAGGGGACAAATTATTTCTAAGTAAGTTACAAAAATTTCAATCACATTTTTTTCTTTTTTGAATGAAAAGGAAATTAATTATGAGATTATGTAGTTTTTCTTTCTTTTAAAAAATCAAGTTTCCCAATGGAAAATTCCAAATTTAATAGTCATAATATTTTATTCAAAAATTAAAATTACTACCGGGATAAATAAAAAAATGTTTCGAATAATATTTACAGCACAATTCTAATTCATATAAAGAGTGTTTTTTTTCCAGGTACAGAAGCTTAAGTTGGCATTACTTTCCAAGATGGCGACCGATTTAACAGCTGTCAAGTGATTTATTCTCAGTTTGGTTTGGCAATTCATCAAAACGATCATCAAGCAAGGCGTAGATTCGTCGAATTGGCCCAAAACGAGATTGCCGTTGTTCCCGATTTTCATAAGCGAATTTTGTTTAGTGATGAAGTGCACTTCTGGTTGAATGGCCACGTCAACAAACAAAACTGCCGCATTTGGAGTGAAGCTAATCCACAAGTGTATGTCGAAACACCGTTACATCCAGGAAAACTGACTGTTTGGTGCGCTTTATGGGCTGGTGGAATCCTTCTTCAAAAACGATGAAGGCCCCAACGTTACAGTCAATGGTGATCGGTATAGAGCCATGATTACTAACTTTTTCATTCCTGAATAGAACAATCATGATGTCTGTGGTTCCAACAAGACGGCGCAACACGTTACACAGCTCGTGTCACAATCTATTTATTGAAAGACAGGTTTGGTGACCGCCTAATTTCACGTTTTGGACCTGTAAATTGGCCTTCAATATCTTGTGATTTAACGCCGCTAGACTATTTTCTGTGGGGTTATGTAAAGTCATTAGTCTATGCGGGTAAGCCACAAACGCTTGACCATTTGAAAGACAACATTCGCCGTGTTATGTCCTATATAAGGCCACAAATGTTGGAAAAAGTCATCGAAAATTGGACGTCCAGACTGGACTACATCCGAGCCAGCCGTGGCATTCCTAGGCCAGAAATCATATTTAAAATGTAATGCCACAAGATTATCTTTCGAATAAAAAAAATCATGTCAATCGAATAATACATCGTTGTTTTATTGCAATTTAAAGTTCTATACCTCTAAAAAAACACTTTTTATATAGGGTTTTCTTTTTTCAAAACTAACCCTATTCAAAGCCTTTTAGAGCGACCTCAAAGCAGTTTGTTAGCAAAATTGTGGCCCTGATATTGAGCACTACATGACATTCCCATCTAGCACTACTGATTGAATATACAATGCATGGAGAGTTTAACTAAAACATTTCCAATAAATCCCACCATGTGATTAAAAGGGCTTTAGTGCCTGTGTCAACCAGATCCGCCATCTGAACGAAAAAAACTACCTAAAACGTCAAAGGAAAACGTTCCAACTTAACAAAAATCTATTTGGTGGGAGGTGTCAATTACAGTACTAGCTGAAAAATATCATTTTCTCTATGTATCGCACAAAAAGAAAAATAACATTAAATCTTTCCTCTAGGGAAAAGGTATACAGTTAATTGTTCCCTTGTAAATAACAGAAATAAAAGCTGTAAACGACTGACCCCCCAAAAAATACTTTTTCATTCCAGTCATTTACACTGCGTGATCAATAGACCTGGAAGTGGTCAGCTCCAATCGCAGTGCTCCTGAATAGCAAATACCACCAAAAACCAATATATTTATTCTCATCATACACATAAAAACTTTTACACGTTATATAAATACATGCACATTTAAAACTTAACCCATACCAATATTTTTTTTAAAAAATAGTTCTAATTCTGTGCACCTATTTTATTCCACGCTCAACTCCAAAGTTTGTAAAGAGTGTTTTTTTAGGTATAGAAGTTTAAGTTGGGCATTACTTTCCAAGATGGCGACCAATTTAACAGCTGTCAAGTGATTTATTCTCAGTTTGATTTGGCAATTCATTAAAACGATCGTCGATCAAGGCGTAGATTCGTCGAATGGGCGCAAAACGAGATTGCCGTTGTTCCCGATTTTCATAAGCGAATTTTGTTTAGCGATGAAGCGCACTTCTGGTTGAATGGCTACGTCAACAAACAAAACTGCCGCATTTGAGTGAAGCTAATCCACAAAGTGTATGTCGAAACACTTTTACATCCAGAAAAATTGACTGTTTGGTGCGCTTTATGGGCTGGTGGAATCCTTCTTCAAAAATGATGAAGGCCACAACGTTACAGTCAATGGTGATCGGTATAGAGCCATGATTACTAACTTTTTCATTCCTGAATTGAACAATCATGATGTCCAGGAGCTGTGGTTCCAACAAGACGGCGCAATATGTCACACAGCTCGTGCCACAATCGATTTATTGAAAGACACGTTTGGTGACCGCCTAATTTCACGTTTTGGACCTGTGAATTGGCCTCCAAGATCTTGTGATTTAACACCGCCAGACTATTTTCTGTGGGGCTATGTGAAGTCATTGGTCTATGCGGATAAGCCACAAACGCTTGACCATTTGGAAGACAACATTCGCCGTGTTATTGCCGATATACGGCCACAAATGTTGGAAAAAGTGATCGAAAATTGGACGTCCAGTTTGGACTACATCCGAGCCAGCCGTGGCAGTCCTATGCCAGAAATCATATTTAAAATGTAATGCCACAAGATTATCTTTCGAATAAAAAATCATGTCAATCGAATAATACATCGTTGTTTTATTGCAATTTAAAGTTCTATACCTCTAAAAAAACACCCTTTAGTAAGCCATTTATTAGTGAACATTTGTCAGATTGTAAAAAAAAAGATCCCAAATCCATGTTTTCCTTAGCCATGTTCGAAGAAGGATAGAGGTTATTAATGATCCGTGCTAGATGGGGAACCTGGCTTTTGATGAATGTTGAAGTTCGAGATGGGATGCTTAAAATACGGACCAAAATTGTTTTATGCCCAGTACTCGTGTATCATTCGGCTAAATGGCAAAATAACCGCTACACATTCTTCTGACAAAAATTTGGAACGTTACGAGTTATATTTCTTTGATATCAGAAAAAGGGTGCCTTGATGTTGAGCGAGGATGATGAAAACTTTGGTCTTCAATTTTCTGTTCAGAATAGAAATAAATCTGGGATTTTCTACCTTTCTTTTGTATTTGTACCGGAGAAAATATAATTCTAGCAATTGTCATCCCAAAATTTTCACAAATATGGTACTATAATTCTAAGTCTAATCTGAACGAGATGCATATAACTTGTTCACTAGAAACAGATGTATTTGAAGTTCGTTGTAAAACATTTATTAATGAGGATTTATTAATTCATATGGAAGTTGCGAACTCCTTCGAATTCAAGTGACACATGCGTTTTGATATGAACTATCAGACATTAGGAACTTTGAGAATATTTCTAATTTAAGCCACGATGCATTGATTTATACATGTTTCTGGTATTTTCTACTTACATATTCAACCTTTGATCTATAGTTGGTCTATAAATAATTCACTCCTTTCATACATCAGTTACAAATGCTCTGTCGAGTTATTTGAATCCTTAATGGAGAGCCTCATGAATATATATCTCAAATGTTTACAATCAATTTCAATGAAACCTGGTGTTTCTTGAATATATTTATTTCCATATGTGGAATGGAACATAATGTATGCCTTAAAAAACCTGTAAATGTCTTGTAAAAATAAATGTAGAATATTTTTCCACTTAACTTAAACATGTAATAAATCTATTTCATGCTTAAGCAAATATTCATCATCAAATAGGAGATAATTATACGGTTTATTTAGCTTTAAGACCAAAAATAATTTCTAATTTCTAGATTGTTTATGTGTTGATTTCAGTGACGGATTTTGGTTTGATGGTGCCCTAGACCCAAGTTGATTTGATGCCTTTATATTTAATATTTATTTATTTATTCATTTTTGCGAATAATTTTTTAAAACTTGTTTAAAATTTTAAGTCTTAAAATTATAAAATAGATGAATCATTTTCTGATTGAAGGAAAAAAATGGATTAAATAATCCAATAAAAGGAATGTAACGTTAAAAATCATTTAATTTGTAGTTTCAAGGCATATTTCTTTATACTTTTGTGATTTTCCAAATTCAAATACGACCTTTCTAAATTGATCATGGTAATCTTTGAAAAACGCCTGCATAATGTAAAACTAAAATTTTTATGCGAGATAAAAAACAAAATTAAGGTTTTGAGTGCGGACAAGGTATAATTAAATATATGGTGAATTAATATTTTGTATTTTTTTATTAGAAAACAAACGCTACATTTGGATTTTTTTAAAGAAAATTAATGAAAAATCTGACTTTAATAGATAAATGCTATATTTAACGAAATTTCCTTTATTACTTATTTGTTAGATATTTTAAATTTTACTACTTATACAATTAAGGGGATACAGTATGATACAATTGGCAAAAATCGGTGAAAAAATCAAATCTAATTTTTTTAGCCTAAATTATTTTTTAGAAAGCTCTAAGATTTAAAAACGCAGAGTTATGATAACTTTTACGTCCGTTTGAATTCACATTCCAATGGCAAATAAAACTTCAAGCTGACTTATCTCAGAAAGATAAAATAGCTAGTTTGTCTTCAGTTAAAATGCTAAGGGTTCCTAATACTTGAATTTTATTTTCGCTTGCTGCTAATACTACATGGAAGAAAGTTGGTATGCATTTTTAAAAAAAATCGATACTTTTTTAAAAAAAAATAAATGAATTTAGAATTTACACATTTTTAAGGAATTTTCAATAAACATTCACACAAAAAATATTATATGAATACCAATCATGTAATTATAAAATTAACACTAACTTTGTTATACATAGTGTAATGTACTTGTACGTCAATTTTTGTAGGAGTAGCAGCATTTTAAAATCATTTAATAAGTTTCAATATTTTCTCTTAAAAATTAAATGGTTAGCTTTTTTATGAAATCTTGAACACAATATCTGTTTTACGTCATACATACACATATGAGGCAACCAAAATATTATAGAAATCATTAAGGTATCCTATTAGGTTGAAAAAAGGGCTTTTTAGGTGTTTGATGTTGTTTGGGTCATTAGGGAAAAATGAAAATTATATTGAGGAAGATGGACTAATACCACAACACTAGAGAATGTTTTAAGTTCTTTTTATAGCATTTACTTTATCTAACTAATAAAAATATTTTTAATTCGTTTTTTGAAGAATGAACTTTTCATGATAATTTGTGCATGAAAATAAAAAATTCACACTGTTATTACTATTGAAATGATGTCATTAGCTGTCGAAAGAAAAGGAAGATTTATTCACTTTTTCACCCAGGATGCAGATTTCCTGATCATCGTATGAACTTAGAACTTATTGATATGATTATTTCTGTCCCTTCTTTTACATTTTTGTTTTTCATTTAGGGAAGCTGTAAATAAGGCGTTTATTTCTGTTGCGCTTTTTTCCATGTGAAAGAGTTATATGCTATTTGGAAAAGCACAGAGAGAGAACTTTTGAAGGATTATTTGGCTAAGATTTTACTTTTATGGGTATTCTGAAACATATAAAACATGATGAAATACACGTGTTACACTTTTAACCCTGTAGCGGTAGTGCGGGGCTAAAAGCCAAAGCTACAATAATTTGAACAAGATATGATGGTTCTGCTTACAAATATAATTCCTGTAATGTAAGTGAAAAGTGTCTCTGATTTGTGTCCTTTATTAACGCTACGTACCTTTGAAACATCGCAGTTCAGTTTTAATGGTTTTTTTCTCAAACTATCAGAGAAAAATGTAAATCCTTGAAAGTAGGTAGGTATGTATTCTTTAGTAAAATTATTTACTGGAATTGTGGTTTTTATCGTGTATAATAAAAATAATTGCAGTGACTCAGTCACCTCACGCGACTATTAACGTTAGTATCGAGGGCGCGCTTGTTCTCCCGGGTAAAACATTTTGAAATCTTCTGGCTTTAAATATTAATGGCAAATTTGATGGATATAGTACAGAGCGTATATACTAAACTCTATTTCTAATGACATTTACACTTTTAGAAAGGGATGATGGAGGGAATAAATTTTTAATTAAATATCATTTTGTAAGCTGTTCAAACTTAAAAAAAGAAAAATAACAATAATTATCCTACTATATATTTAAAAGTAATTTGCTTAAAATAAATGTTACTTAAAATATAACAAATACAAAATTTAATACTTATCTTGTTAATTTGTACGGTTTATAATTAAGATCGTATTGTAAATTTAGCGCCAAAGCGCATTATTATTGCATAAGGAGGGCGCGATAAAAATTGTGATTAAAAGTTGGGTCGCCAATAGTGAAAGTTTAAGAATCACTGATGTATAGAGCAGTTTTGGACCGGTAGGTTTGTGGTTCCAATAAACACTTGTACCAAACTCAACAGCATATGTTAGAGATTATAAACTGAAAGGACAGCTTTGATAACCAACATAGATAAATAATTGTGTTTCCCGTGTAGCATTCCTGATTATTAATTCAGTGGTGTTTTTCAAAACACTGAAGCCCACATCATCTGAGTGGGAAAGATCTCAAACTTGTCTAGAGCGTTGTTGCTGTCTAATCATGAGTTCGATTCCTTCAGAAACAGTTGATCTCCGTGTAGAGAGGCTAATTTAAGTTAAATCCGTGGAGGCTCTTAAGTTTTCACATTGGCGTGTTGGACACGCATCGAGATTGGGCGCCAACTAGGGCTTCATCCTCATCTCTTGGACCGAGGCTCAATACTACGAGGCAACAGCAATTGTGTAACTTGAAAGTAAAGTGTTAGTGATCAGGCGTCGAAAGTGAGTGGCAAAATTGACTTTAATTCCTATTTTCACGATTATCAAAACGCGTATTAATCATCCAATCATTTAATAGAAGACTGAAAAAGATAACTTGTGATTTTTAAATATTAATAAAACTTTCTCTCTGCGACTGTTTGACATAGTTAAGTTTTATTTATTTGCTAAAAGCATCCAGATTTATCTTCATCTTAAAATTATTTAATTTTTGCATACTTTTGAGTCCAAAATAGGCTTAAGGGATATCTTGTCTTTATAATTTAGAATGTTACATTTTAGAGAAAATAACTGGATTATTAATTCTGAAATACGAGTGTTTCTTAAACGTTTAGATTAAAACTCAGTTCAAACTACTTACAAATTTTTAAGGTGTATTTTACATTCGTATGCATAAACAGTATTTCTCGATTCTAAAAAAGCGTGTTCGAAAATATCTATTTTTTTAGTTTCTGAAAACAAGAAGAAAACTAAAAATATATATACAAAAATAGAGAGTGAAATAATATTTCTTCTAAAATTTTGTGTACATTTTTACTTAGTTGATGAAATTACATGCTCCTACAGAGTGCATATTTTTACTTTTATGTCAATAGAATAATCTGTGGCATTATATGAAGAAATAATTAGTGTACTCAAGAAGTAATTAGTTTATTTTATAATATTACTTTTAAATGAATGTAATTTATTTGATAATCCTTTTGTTTACCTTCACATTTCAAATTTTAATTAATTTGATAAAAGGTGGAAGTATTTTCTAAAAGGAAACATACATTTATATCCATTTTGGTACATTTTACTTCACGAAAATTTGTTCTTTTATTAATGTTTACTCATTTTTATATTTATGAAATGAATCTCCTATATTTTATTATAACTAACAAGCAAGCTAGTAATAAAATAATACTAAATTAAAAATTTATTTGTTTAGTATTAGTTATTAACTGGCTGTATATCTTGCATTGTAGTTTGTTTTAAAATTTTTCACCGTTTACGAATGATGCATGTATAATGGTAAGTAATTAACTTTAAATACAGTTAATGAAAACGAATAATACAGTTAATGAATGTCTTTTTCAAAGATGTTGAATCTTTTTAACACGCTTTTATAAGTTTCACTTGCATGTAATGGAATCTTTGAACTCAATTTTTACCCTCTTTAAAAGGTCAGATGAATTCGAAATTTTGCTCACTTGTCAAGGACTCTTGACAATACAATAACTTTATTATTTTGTTCCACTATCCTGATTAGGATAATTAGGAATACGATTTATAAATCTGGTGACTAATTCCATATATCACTTACACATTTGCGACTTATTGCATAAGGGGTCTCAGGGGTGTTAAATTTTTCTAGAAGTCTGAAAATATAAACGATTTTCAAACGCGTATAATTCTTTTAAATTTATATTAAATTATTCGAATCTTTTACATATCATTTAAAATAGAATGGGGCTTCAGAAAAGTATAAAATGTTTAAAATATACTAATAATTTTAAAAGTCATAAGCATATGAAAATTCTATAATATTAAGTATTTTTTCCTTTGCGCGCAATATTTTCTAAAATATTAGCCTCTGATGTATAAAACTGAATAGAATTATACACAATGCATTATACTCTTTAAACCCTACCTAACTTTAGTATTATATATCTTTTGTATTTTAAAATATTTGTAAAATATTGCAATTTTTTAAATATTTTTCTAAAAATGCATATTTTTTATTTATTAAAACATGTAAGTTATTATTCTATTTATATAAAAGTAGCTACAAAGTATTAAGAATACATTTGTCTTTATAAATTAACTTAAAGTTAGTAATTAAACCTACTCTTTTAGAAAATAACATGCGCGACGTAAAACTTAATAAAAATTTCTTATAGAAAAGTTTATGTTCATATGCTTATAATTTTTAAAATTAATGACTATATTTTAAACATTTTATACTTTTCTGAAGTCCCATTCCTTTATATGTAATGTGTAAAAGATTCGAATTATTTAACTTAAATTTAAAGAAATTATACCTGTTTGAAAATTGTTTATATTTTCAGACCTCCAGAGAAATTTAACACCCCTGTGACCCCATAAGCCATTTTCAAATTTGGTGACAAATTCCACATATTCCCAGATTTGGTGACTAAAAGATTAAGATGCAACCCTAAAACCGCAAGACTCGTGCATGAAAAAAGTAATTTATGTTCTAAGTTTTCTAAATAATTTTTATTATTGTAAAGCAATATACGTTTAGAAGTTATGATACACGAATTAATATTATAGCAATACGTTAAAAAGGTGATAATACGGTTGACACTCAATATTTCTTCTCAACACACTTTTATTAGTTAGACCTGTATCTATAGAGACGGAATGTTTGAAGCATAATGATCTTGTCCAAGGGACAGATTTGCTAATTTTCGCCTCGCTACTGGCTACGATTGTCTATTCAGACATATATATCTTATCAAAAAACTGTCAGGTTTTCTTTGTGAACGGAAGAAGAAATGAACGCGAGCCATTTGAGTACCTGTCCTACGTTGAACTCAAAACACTTGTGTGAGATTTGCCAGAGAGCTCGGCACAGGATGAATGATTTATAGACTTAGTGTAGTTCCAGTTTTGTCACTTTTTTTTTTTTCTTCTTTTCATCTGTTCTTTGTTCTAGTTTTCATACTCGTATTTCTGCCATTTGTCTTTTGATCTCCCATTAGAAATTAAAGCCAAGCTTGATTACCTTTGTATAAATCCATTCTTTACTTCTTAGTAAAAATTTAATTAAGAATTTTTTTTTGTATTTCTTAAATTTCTACCTCGAAGAATTATATGCATAGATATAATTTTTTTTGCTTTAAATGTTGTGTTTAGAACCATGAACAACAGATAAACACAGCAGGTTCTTAGAATATCATTTTCCACCAATGAAATATGAATGATTCCAGAAACAAAACATTATTTATGGGGAACCATCCATAAAATCTATGTTGAACATATAATTTTTTTGATATCAACAACTTACGGTTTGATACACACCTCGCTCAGAAAGCTGAGAGCTTTCAGCATAGAAATCCTTCTGAAGAATTATTCCGGTTGTTTATTCAAATATGTGACCTGTTCAAAAATACATTACCCGGAAAAGAGATTCCATTTTTCTATTTACTCTGGGCTAAGAATGCTAGGAAGAGTATTTCAAGCCTTTGCCAGATTCCGCTGTAAAGAATTACCGAAAAACGTGAAAGGATCAACAGATGCTGATGATGTATCGTGAGTTTATGTTTCTTCAGAGAAATAGCCAAGGCATAGCGCGTCGCAAATATTTTTCATTTGAAACTGGTTGTTGAAATGCAGAATAAGTGCGATACATTACATGTTTATGTAGTTCCGGAATGAACAGATAACCATTTTAGGAAAAAACTAAATTGTAATACAATGAATAAATTACATTCACTTTACTTCGTTGTAAAAATAAACGAGAAAAGTGTTTACCATAAAGAAAAATTATTAATAATGATGATGTGTTAAGAGAAAAGTTAAGATTAGAATATACACGGGGAGAGGTATTTGTAGAAAAATCAATGAAATAACTAGGGGAGAATTTAAATTATTACACGTTCTAAAAACGTTAGGATTAATAACGATGCATTTGTTTTTATTCGAAATAATTAAAGAGAAAAATGTTTTAATATTTTTTTGGTTTTAAAATGAGCTTAGTAATAAATAAATAAATAAATAAAAACTTGGTTTTGATACGTACTCCTTATTTATGATAATAATAATGCACGATATATGTTACTTAGATTTGTTAAATAAACATTTGATAAAATCCCTATCTTGCATGGGCAATGAAATGCTTTACAAGACCACAAAAACAAATCCCCCCTTTATATTTTATGTTGTATTAAATAATATTAATATATAATGCAATTATATATACTACTTAGCTTTTGCCTATCACCTGTAATTTGGTAGGTAAAATATAAGTGATATATTTTTCGTGCAAAAATCAAATATTGGAAGTGAGTCTTTCATGTTTTATATCCATTTTATGCTTCATGAAAACGAAATTGAATAAGTTCCACACAAATATAAGATTTTTAATAATTACAGTCAAGCCTCTATATAAAGAACCTCTATATTGCGAATTTTTCTATATAGCGAACTTTTTCTTGGATCCTTGAACATTTCACGATTTTCTTCGTAAAATAACCTCTCTATAGCGAAGTGCATTTTCTATATAACGAGCTTCTTTTGTGATTCAATTTTTTCTCCCTATTTTTAAAGTATTTCTGGACATTTCAAGTTATTCTCTCTCTTAATACATCTTGTTTTCCTTGAAGTTTTTCTTTTTTTTATGGGTAAGATGCATAAAATAAACATATATTAACTTAAAACGGCGTGAATAATTACTTTTTTAATGTATAGAACTTATGAATTTAAAATTTGTTTTATGTGGCTTATAAAGTAAATTAAAATATGAATCTTTATATAACGAATTTTCCTTATAACGAACTTTTTTGTATTTAACTTCTATATATAGAGGTCCGAATGTATTTTGAAACAGTATTTATTTATTTTTGAACCATATAACATTCCTTTACTGGAAAATGCCTATTGTGATAAAAATTAGAACAAAACAAGTACTTATAGATAGTAACAAATATTTTGTTTTGATAATTGCATGCATACTAAATTGTGCATTAAAATTCATTAGTCTAGAAAATAAAATTTCATCCTTTTTTGTAGCGCATACAAATATGTAACAATTTATTTCACTCCATTCTTGAGATGGTTATGCTTTTGTGATTGCATCAAAGAAAAAAATGACTCTTCTTAAATTGCTCAATTATTAAATCATTTAAAATTCCTTCAACTGATAAGTTAATTGAACAGTAAATGTTAAATACGTATCTCAAACAGCAGTTTATAAAAATAATTAAATTAAACGTGATAATAATAAAAATAGTGATAGATTAATTATAATAACCTTGTATATTTCCTTACTATTATATAAAGTTTAATTTTTAAAGTGCTGTAAAAGAAAAGAACTACTGGTCAGAATGACTTAATTTGAAATGAATACTTGAACAAATGGTATGGCTGGAGAAAAATTTATCAATAGATAGCGCTATAAGTGGCATAACGAAAGTGGATTTGGTTACAAGTGCATTTTGAACCAAATTACGAAGACTTTGGCATAAGTTGCCCATTAAACCAACTTTACTGTTCAATGTGTATAGTTTTTTTTTTGTGATGGAAAAAATGACTTCCAAGTCATTCAATGGTTGTTGCGTTGTTTTTGAAAAGCCCATCCACACCACTGCAAGATCACAACACATTTGATGGGAAAAATCAGTTTTTAACTCACCTTAGTTCATAATCCTTGTAAAAAGCAACATTGAAAACACCAATTAATTTTTTGTTATGACATACCGTTTCCATGTTTATCAAGTATATGTAATTCGAATTTGAAGTCATTCTGTGCAGTGTTTCTAATTTTTACAACATTTTGAAAGGGGAGCATTAATTATAATCACCCTGCATATATAAAGCTCTACCCTTATTCATTTTATTTCATTGAATAATGAAAAACAAAGATGTCCTACATTCTATCTATCATTAACATGACGATTACGAATGCAATAATGGAATATCCAATTAAAGAAGGAGCAGTTTTGCACTTTAGGTTCATATGTGAGCATAATCCACTGACAGAGTCTTCTATAAGTTCCAAGCCCTGAGAATAACAATCAGGACAACAAACTATGGCAAAAATGAAATCAAAGTTGTCCAGCTGACAATTCTATTGTCTTTAGAAGTTTCAAACAATCTTTCTGAGAAAATTTCCAAACTTGTATGGCTTTGATTCCAACTTTTGGCACTAGCGGATTCAGTAGAATTGAGCTCAGATGTTTCATCATTCTCATTAATTGTGGCACGAATGGTATAACGATTTCCAGTAAATCGGCGCTTCTTAGACCTCCCAGATCTTGATTTAGCCATAATTAATCAATATTTTGTCTTAAGAAAGACAGTTTTTTCATAAAATATATCAAAATAATAAATTAAAAAAGGAGCGAAGAATCGAGTAGCTACAGCATAAGCAAATCGAAAAATGACAACAAACCTGTAAAGTTGTTGCCAAATTTTACTAAAACTATTAAATAATTTTTAAAAGAATATCACCATATTCAGTTTTAATGTTACCAAAATTAATATTTATAAATAAATTCAATAAAATTCCAAAAAAAAGAGTAAAAATCTTTCAAATTCAAAGTACTTCCGGTTTCGATTTCTAACTTCCGGTTCGTTTTTGTTGTTCTCACTTGACATAAAAACTGCTATAACTTCGTAAATAATTGGAGTACAAGCAAAAGTAAGGTATTTTTAGAAAGGAGAAATTTCAAATATTAAAATTATCAAATAAAATCTTTTTGTCATGTTCATCAAAATTGACGATTTTACACTAGTCAGGCACCTTAAAGGTTTTGACGCGTGTGGACAGTTGTTGTTTCAAGTCAAAAGTTTTACAGGAAAGATTTAATAGACGAAATTAAAATTTTTGGCATGTCTTCCCGACATCACATAGATGATTTTATGCGTGGCCGAATTATTGGAAAGGTCGAAGAAGGGCGAAAAATAACAGATGTTGCCAGGGAGTTCGACATCGCTCACAGCGTTGTTTCACGGCTGTGGAAGTCATTTAAAACTACTGGAATGTGTATTAGACGGCACGGGAGAGGTCGTGTTAGAAGTACGACGGCTGCAGAAGACAGATATATCGTCCTATCAGCAAAAAGGAACAGGCGCACCACAGCTCAGCAGGTGGCAAATCAGTTTCTTGCTGCCTCGGGAAAGCAGATCTCCCGAAAAACTGTTGCCAGACGTTTGAGGGGAGGAGGACTATACGCACGCAGACCTGTTGTGTGTGTCCCATTGACCAGACAGCACCGTACTGCCCGTTTGCAATGGTGTCGTGAGCATCACAATTGGACTGAACAGGATTGGGCATGCGTACTATTCTCAGATGAGAGTAGGTTCAGTCTGTCATCGGATTGTAGACTCCAACTGATTTGGCGCGAGAGTGGTACTGCTTATCGTCCAGAAAATATCCAGGAAAAGGACCGATATCCGGCATGCAGTATCATGGTGTGGGCCGGCATCATGATCAATGGTCGCACGCGCCTACATGTGGTTGCGAATGGGACTATGACGGGCCAACGATACATTGATGAAGTTCTACTTCCTCATGTTCGTCTTTTCCGTGTGTGCTGTCGGTGATAAATTTGTTTTTATGGACGACAACGCAACATGTCATCGAACACTCGCTGTTCAGGATTGTCTAGACACAGAGGGTATTTAACGTCTGGTATCGCCAGCGCGTTCTCCAGATCTAAACCCCATTGAAAATGTGTGGAATGCTTTGGGGAGGCAAGTTGCTGGTCGAAACTATCATCCGACAAACAAGAACACCCTCATCCGTGCACTCACAGAGGAATGGGATAAATGGCCTCAACAGTTGCTGGATAATGTTGTGTAAAGTATGGTACGACGTGTGGAATGTTGCATCACACTCCACGGTGGACATATCCCGTACTGATACCTTTCTTTAAGGTGCTTGCTGACTTTTAGATGCATTGTTCCATTTCTCCGTACGCAGATCAAATGAACTTTTTTTTTTACTTTCAGATGTTTCACAGCTTTTGTACTTCCCAGAACAATAAATATTCTTTATTCTAATGTCTGAACAGTGTGGCAACTATATTTTATCCTACTAGGCCTCATGTCTCGCTTAATGTTATGCTACATAGCAATTTGTGATCCGTCCTTAGCAATTCTCCAGCAGTGTATTTTTAGTCGGTACCTTTATGTTTTATAGTAATGGTCATGAAATTGTACACAATACTTTGTATAATTTTTATATAGGGTAGTCTACATTTCTTAAAAAAATTAATACATTCATGGTTTCAAATGTAGCATACGTTTTTTACTATGGTTTTTTTATAATAGTATGTGTATTATTAAAATTTGAAAGATATTCACTAAAAATTAAATTTGAAGAGAATATTAAGGATTTAAAAATTGTTTTAAACGACTTGATAAAAAGGTAACCTGAAAAAATTATATTTTTGGTAGAAAAAGTAACTAGTAAATGCAGTTATATAGAAATATATATATATGTATATGTACGTAAATTCATTCATTATATTGATATTGGCTTTAATGAAATAGTATATGTAGTTAGTCTATAATAATTGAAATTCATTACATTTTAAATTTTAGGAATAATTAAAAAAATCATTACTAACTTTTCAATACTTGGTACTTACAAACAATCATTATTTCTTTTATATAAAAATAAAAATTCATTTATGTTTGAATACCTCATCTTGTATAAAAGCAAGCAAAGTTCAGACTTCAACCCAAAGTAACTTGAAGGACGAAACATTAAGATTTTAATATTATATTATGCATTTTGTAGAAAAAATAATAAAGTTGAAGGGATTTTAAATACTTTTGAAACATACTTTTTGTATTTGAAATGGATGAATCATCTTTAAGTTGAAACAATTTTTTAATAAAAAAGCGTTTGTTGTTAGTGTTCTGTACTTTTTTTTTTGACAAAAGGTTTTTAAGAAATAGCGACTGAATCATAATTTTTTATAGAAATTGATCTCAGTGCTGAGGAAATTTCTTCCTAAATTGTCTTCAGTTGAAATAAAAGAAAATTCACACACACACACACACATGAATTGCAACTGCTATAAATGTAAAATAAATTACAAGGGAATCTTCATTTTCAAGACAGGCAACACGCTTAATTTCCATATGGAAAATATATTAAATTAAGAAGTTTTTCACCAAAATATGATTATAAATTAACTCCCTGGGCATTTTCTACTTAAAAAAAATAAACATTCGACACTAAATTAAAAAACCCATTTCTTATATATTTATATATAGACATGAATAAATGAAATGTTTTTATTTCTTTTTTCGCGATTTGTTTTACTGCTTACGCACTGTAGTAAATAAGATAAAAGTTTATGTATTAAATTCTTTACAAGAAAATATTAAAGTGAAAGCGTTAAAATTGGAATGCAGGAAATAAAGAAAAAACCAACCGCTATCTACGAATATTTTTTGCGTAAAATTCTTCAGAAAAATGTTATTATATTTGCTTTCCAAAATTTAATCATGTTAAATGATAGAAAATGTTGTGCTTTTGTTTTAAAACTTTAAATTTTTTCTTTGATGAAAAATGCTTCTTATGCAGCATGTTTTTCGTAGAATTTAAAAGTAGTTTGGAGGATATTAAATTTAAGTTAAAGCACTTCATATGTTATTTTAATTTTTGTGGTTTTTAGCAGTTAAATTAAATTCCTTTAATGTCTGTTGCAATGAAATAAAATTCGATTTCGTTGTTCTATCTTAATTTTAAATAATCATATTCTCTGCTGCGCATCAAATAATTTTAAATGTTAGGACATACAGAAATATATACATAAAAGTTTCTCAGGGAAATATTAATATATTTTTTAAATTTCATTATTAAAGTTCAAAGATTTTTGTCTTTTAACATTTATGTGCCTTACCTACCATTCTACGAAAAATGACATTTTTCCTCATACGATTTAAATTAGATCATTTATACAAAAAATAAAACAAAATTGTTTTATTTTTTGTCACACTTTTCCAAAAACGTCAGAATAAAATTTGATTTCACCAAGTATTAATAAATTCAAATTAATTCATTTTCTTATTTGTAAATATTTTTGTGTAAATTAATTAGTATTTAAGGATAACCAAAATGTAGTAGTATAAGCTCATTCAATTTTTTTCAAAGAATGTATCTTTTTAAACTTTAACTTAATTGTACTATTGTATAGCTGAAAATAAATGTTCCTCCCTTTAAGAAACTATGCGATGTAATAAATTTCCTTCACAACTTATTAATTTAATGCAAAATAAAACTTGACGTAAAATGAAATCCATGCAAATATCCGATAATTATTAAACTGGTTTTTTTTATTCATTTCCTTTGTTTAAAAATTTTATCACTCACCAAAAGATCGTAAAATAATAATTATATCATTTAGTAAAATATGAAGATTTTAAACTGTCCATTAATTACTTAATGTCTAAATATTGAACATTTTCGAAAGTATAGTTTCTAAATAATCCAATAAGAATGAGAAAAGTAATTAAATAAATTTTACATATTTTTGATTCTATATTAAGAGAAACTTATAAATGTAAGTACGATTCATTTTTTAAAAAAATTTTGGCAGTCAAAATTTTAAAAAGTTATTACATTAAAATTTAATTCATCTGAGAAATCCTCGAAATTGAAGAATTTTTTAACATAAATCATATGCATTTTCCGGATGCACAATGTTTAACCCTTTATCTAATGACGGTACTTATAAGTACCACTCACTTTAAAATTACATAGAATAACCATTTTTACGAACTATTATACACTCTTCCAAGATATATGGCAGCACGGATTCTATGATGAGTATTTTATAGGGGAATGCGAATAGTTTTATAGCAGATATAGCGTTTTCAGGGAAATGCAATGATTGTCATTTTTATTCCGAAAAAGTAATTAATGTCAAAATTTAAGTGTCTTATTTTTTTGTATGTTAAGGAAGATCTTAGAAAACGATTTGACTATTTATTTTAAGTGAACAGTGCGTAAAATTAATTTACAGTTGAATATATTTAATTAATTTTACTCTAACGGAAAAAATTTCCAAGTTCAGTATTTTGTTCAGTATTTTGTTCAAAAGTTCAGTATTTTGCTTATGTGTATCGCTTAATTTTCAATGTAAAGATTCAAAAGAATATTTCATGGAAAAAACCGCAGTAAATCATAATGCGGTAGATAAAAAGTTAATGGATATATGACTATTTATTTTAAGTGAACAGTGTATATAATTAATTTTACAGTTTAGTATCTATTAATTAATGCCATGTAACAGATTAAATTTCCCAAAGTTGAGTATTTTATTTATTTATATAACTTAATTTTCAATGTTGTGATTAAAAAAAAAAAATGTTGCATGAAAAAAACTACAGTAGATAAAGGGTTAATGATGCAAAAAGTTAAAATGTTTAATGCTATAAAGTTTTGCAAAATTTGTAGTGAATTATTGCTTCACGCACAACTAATAAAATACTGTTATAAAACCATCGGAAAGAAATGATTTATTGGAATTAAAGTAATAAATCTCTCTTAAATTTGTATCCCTGATTCATCCCCAAATTACGTATAGAAGATAGTTAAAAACAAAGAAGAATAAATCGCGTTTAATTGCCGCTGTAAAAATCATCTCCTGTATTGGTTATTAATATTATATAGTTATTTACATTATTATGTTGGAGAAGATTATCGTTGTTTTTTTTTCTTTTGTGTCCTCTGTGACAGTAATGCATAATCAAATATTATATTAGCTGCTGAGCCTGCACTGATGTTAAGTTATCCGACTAGGTTCGGAGATAAATTTTTCAAAAATTGATTTTTTGAATAACTTTATTGTTTTAAAGAACATAAATAGCCTTAAAATTCATAACTATTAAATAACTAACATGTATCGCCCTTTTTTGATAGAAAAATTTATTTTTAGGAAAACTTAGCAACATTTTTTAAGTTAAGAAAAACGTGATAAATAAAAATAAATTGCACATTGTGCAATTTTAACGTCATTGATATTTTTCTTGATCCTTCTGAAGAGTCAGAAATCGCAGGATAAAAATTAGTTTAAGAAATAAAAATTTTATTAGCATTTAAATTTGATGGTAATGATTTTTTGTCAAAATTACTGCATGTTCTTAGCTAAAAATGGCTGCAAAATGTTATTCAATGTAGCTGTCTTAAAACCTGCAGTTTTTAGCACTTTGAAGGGCCCATAGCATATATGTTATAAATTTCATTGCATTTGATTGAATTATTTAGAAGGTATACCGTTTTTCGTGCCCAAATTATCATGAAAAGTTCCTTCTTCAAAAAAAGAACTTAAACAAATCTGTAGTTTTATGTATTAGTCCTTCTTCCTCAATAATTAATTTCTTTTTTTCCTAATGACCCAAGCAACATAAAACACCTAAAAAGCACTTTTTCAACCTAGTCGGATACCTTAATAAGCTAAGAATAAAATTTATTTCTATAAGCAGCTGCAAAATAACAAGCAGAATGAAATTTAGATTATCTGGGAAGTTATTACGAACACAGAGATTAGTTAAAGAATACGAAAAAATGATTTACGCAAATGAATCAAAACTGAGTAAACACCAGAAGTTCATTTATCGTAATAAGAAAAGAAAATTGCTGAAGTTCGATAGCAGGAAGCGTGATTACTTCCTAAAATATACTCATCGCAGTGATGTTTCATGCTAGGAATAAATTTGGATCAATTGCGATCAAAAATATTTTTAACAAATTCTTCAATTGGATAACCATTTCAAATCACCCGTAAAGTTGCAAAGCTGCATGAAGGAAAAATCAGCCGATTACGCCAAGTATTTGAATAACAACGGATTTATTAATGAGGAAGGACAAACATATGACAAATATACGTATAAAAAACAAGGACATATAATAACAGATTATTTATAAACGTGAAAAATACACTCGTATAAAATAAGCTTTGGCGGTGGTAGCCTAGAGGGTAAGGTAATGGACTCGTTGCCGTTATGGTACCTTTGAAGACTCACCGTGCACAGAGGATGCCATTGAAAGTTTCTTTTATCGAGTACCAAACATCCTTCCGTTGATGTGAAGTGATTGTTAGGATACGGAGGCTAGCTCAGGTATCGTCCTCGTCACTTGACCATGGTTCAAAATTACGAGGCTCATCACCAAAATCCTCGATTAGCTATATAGTGCGTCTTTAATATTTGCACACTCGCTGTAAACAAGCTTTACATCGTTATATTAAGCAGTTCCACTAGCTTGGACACAAACAGATAAAGCAGTCAAGGAACACACATGCTAATTCTGATAGTGACAATAGGGCTTCGTTGACTGCTTTATCCGTTTCAGTCAAAATTAGTGGAAGCGTAAGCTAACGATGTAAAGCTTGTTCCCTCACTCACTGTAGTAAGTGAGGGGATATTATCGTCACTGTGTGTGTGTGGACTGAAATCACTTAACTGACCTCTTTGCTCCACAGGTCTTTAATATTATTTCATGGAAATTTCTAGAAGGGTCAAATCGGGAGCCTTTTCAATGTTTCCTTGGTGATTTCACAATTTTCAACTAATATATCTCCAATCTGATAGCCTGGTTACATCTTCTATGGTTGCTATAATCCTGTGCCTGTAAAATTAAATTTTCCCATAACGAGAGAATTGTTGCAGAGAAAATAGCATACATGGCTTGTGTTAGATTGGTGACCGCTCCTCTAGAAAGTATGAAAGCAATCTCTTTAGAATTCCATGGATAATGAAATAAAAATAAATATATTTTTGGCAACCCACGAATATGATTGGTCACTATATGGCTGACTACTATAAATATATTTTCATTTATTTATATCCCTGCATTTACCTCCTTATACTACTGAAAAGCGGGAATAAACTGGTAAATGAAAAGCAACTTCAACAAAATAAAGTGTAATGGTACTAATTTATCATGGCTGCTAATTCTCAGTTTCAAATGTCTCTAGATACATTTGCGAAAGTAGCTAAAAAATTTCTTAACTCGGAAGGTATTTCGAAAAATGTATCAATATTCCACATCTGTTATTCTTCTTTTTGAAACTGAATTTCCATAAAAATATAAATAAAATGTTCCTTTTTTTCTGCGAATTATCAAGTGGCCGTGGTAGCCTAGTGGTCAAGATAACGGTCTCGTGGTTGGGGTGTCATCAATTACAGCGTGGTATCGCTGAAGACTCAATGATTTCAGAGCCGTTGCACGTCAAATCTGCCGAGGTTCAAATCTTCCATCCGAAGGTGTGGTGTAGAAGCTAGGGGAGAGGGGGATGCCGGCTCAGGCGTGGTCCTCGTATATTGACCATGGTTCAAAATTATGAGGTCCATCGCCAAAAGCCCTTGAGTAAATAAGTAGAGCGAAATTAATATTCACTCATTCTGTGGAGCATCAAAATGTTTTTACGGACAACTGGTTGGTGACCGTTATTCTAGATCTTAGTTCACAATTCATAGTATTTTATTTTTAAAATTTTCAAAAAATTCAGTGGATAGATATGGTATGCAGAAGTCATTTCAGCAAATGCGCCATATTTTTGTTTGCAGGAATGTAATATCTTTTAAGTTCGATGTAATTGCACCAAATTTTAAAAAAAAACTATAACAACGAAACCTTAGAAAGACAGCTAAAAATAAATTACCTTAAGAGGATTAAATTTTTTATAGGTTTGTGCCCAAATCTTTCGCATTATCCATTAATACCAACAGAAAATAATTTGCTGAATCTTTGGCCAACTAAAAGCTCACATCAGGGATTTTTATTTCCTCCATTTCCATTCACAAACGACAAAGACGTTCTACGGAAGCCGTTTCCAATAATTTGGACAAAGATGTTTTCATCGTTTTTCGAGGAAAATCTAATTGAAAAACAGAAAATGCTGAGACTGCTTTTATTCTGGTCGAAATAATGAAATTTCGTGAAAAGCATGAATTGACAATGAGCTCGCGAAGCAGAATCAAATTGATTTAAAACTTTTACGTTCTCTTGAGTCTGCCCTTCTCTTAATGTTTTCTGTTCAAAACTTTGTTAATTGGGGCAAACCGAACACAGCTTGTTTTTTTAAAAAAAGGACAAAAATAAGGTCCTTATCCGAAATCGATAAATACATTTCTTTACTTTTCCTTTTAAAATAACTAAGGCATAAGTCATTAAAATTGCAGCAGTATACAATAGAAGTTTGAAAATTTTTAATTAACTTTAAAGTTAAACTTATGAATGCAAAGAACTACCTTTACAAAGATATTTTAAGCAAACTAGAGAGAGAGAGAGAGAGGGAGATGGGGGGGGTACCCACTATCCGACTAAAATTGGACATAGCCCCATTGTACAAACTACATAACTGTTCATACTCATTGCTGAAATTGTGGAACCGTAATTTACAAGTATTTTGTAGTTCTAAAGAGTATTCGTAGTCAAGAGAACTTTATTTTCCAAAATATCCTGGCGCCATCTGTTGCAGCTAAACTTGACTGCGTCAAAAATTTATTACAGCATGACGAAAAACACATTTTTTTTATTTCGCGAAATGTAAAATTTTTTTTCACTAATTTTAAAAGGAATTGTGTGATTTTTGGATTATATGAAAAAATTTGTATCTACTGAAGTGAATTCCATGAAATGCACTAATAATTATTTTCATATCTGTAAAAATAAAAAAAGAAATGTTGTATGTGCAATAATCTATATTTTTCTGGTCTCCTTTAAGCTTGACCACGCTTGAAAAAACGTATAAATGAATAGATTTTTAATATTTAGTGTCAGAGTTGAATGATGTACAGATGAAAAGTTTTGAGACTTTTTTTTACAAGAAGACTTATTTAAATGCAAATTTTTTTCACAAAAAATGAAAGAGAAAAGGCATATATTCAAAACATTCTCTTTTTACAAAAACTGATTATGTACTAATATTTTCAATGCATATTATCAGTTCTATACTGGTATTGAATTAAAAGTTTTCGAAAGGTTAATTATTTCAGAAATTTGTTTTTCATTTTGAAAAATTCATTCATTTGTGATGTACCTCCCCTTGGAAATTCATCCCTCGAAGTATCAGCGTGAGCTAGAGGTGTAGGGTTAACGTAAGAACTAGAATCAAATATTATCTTAATATGACTTTATTAAGTTATTCAACTAAAACTTTGAACAAATATAATCTTATTAAGAATGAGAGAATCTACGATGACACAATACGCAACACACAATATAATTCAGACCTATCTCAATAATTGAACCGCCTAATCTTCAAATATAATAATAATAATAAGTAATCAATCCTACCTTATATTATTCTGCAATAAACTTGTCTTTATCTATAGTGGTAAGTAGCTTTACTTTTAACTTCTAATCGATCACCAATATGTTTATCCACAACACGTAGAACTTGAATCTTTGAACAGCGAACTTGAATAATCATCCAATACTACAACGCACGTTAATTGTCAAACATTCCTTTACACTACCATTACATTGCCATCACGCTTACTCTAAGATCCTATATTTATCCTATATTATTTGCCTCTCTTCACTTCTCGGTTCTTGGATTTGGTTGGAAAAGAGTTGCCATTAATTCTAGCCCAAAGAACCCAAAGGACTTCTTAAAGAAAAGAGGCGTAAGACGTCACACATTATTTAATATTTTCAAAATTAATATAAATTGAATTAACCCGGTTTTTTTTGTAAAAAAATTTCTCTACTCTGACATATTAAAATATAAATAAAGGCACTTGTAAACTTTATATTTCAGAAATCCTAATCCAAATTCTGTGAGGAGTCTTCGTTACGTACCAAAAACATGTTGTTACTGTAAAATTATTTTTTATAAAAATAGAGAGAGCAAATGTTTTGAAAACATGCCAAATTTTTTTCATTTTTTTTGCTAAAAAAACTGCATTTTAACAACTTTTAATTGTAATAATATTCCTAAAGCCATTTTATCTGTATATTCTAATTCAAATTACACTAAATATCAAAAATATTTGCTTATACACTTGTTTCAAAATCACAATTTCAAACGTAGGCAATCACATGGAGGTTTATTCAGTTGGTTTTAAATTAAAGCCGACACACACGCACTCTCTCTCTCTCTTGCTTTAGAAAGAGAATTATAGCACACGGATCTCTCTTCTAATTTTGGAAAGCGTTCAAATGACAAGAATGATACCCGAGATGGTTCCTAACTCTTCCAATATAAAAGTCATGGTGGTTTAGCTTCATTTATCACTGAGCGACATATAGTTTTACGTACAAAGCGATATAAATATACGACAGGTAAACGTGATTTCTTTTTAACAATTACTTTGTTACACATTTTGGTGATTGAAATATAAGAACTGCAGTAGGTCACCATATGTAAGCAGTTAATTTGAATAAATATTTGACTCCATTGCTTATGCCGCCTAATTATCGTAATTATTGATAATTTTAAACACATAACACGATTTCTATGTACATAAGAGTATAAATAACTATGACTAAAATATTCCTTCACATTATAATTTTCTCTGTTAATTTACAACCCAGCGAATCTCAAACTGTGTGGTGCGACCCCCTAGGGGGCGTGTCAAACCTACGTAGGAAGGCACGAGCATATCGAAAAGTCGAAAATAAAAGATTATTAAGAAACATTATCAAGTTAATGAAAAAAAGTAAAACAAAATACATTCTGATGCATTTACATTGATATAATATATTTATGAATGTATCAGTAGTGCACAACGTTTTTGATAGTTAATTTATCAATACTAAGTTAAGAACATGTTTAATAGTTACAAGTGATGTGTCCATGGCGCTATCGTATACAAAATTTATAACTATCTTGTTAATTGGTGCGGTTTATAAATAGAGTCGTATTGTAACCTTATATATGTCCTAGTACATTATAAATACAATCTATACATTGTTATTGTACGAGGGAGGGGGCGCGATGAAAATTATGATTGAAAATTGGGTCATAAGCATTGAAAGTTTGAGAAGCGCTGTTATAACCTATTTGTATATATTTACAATTTTTTTTTATTAAAAAAAAAATTCAATGCATGGGAATGAAAAACATGCGCTTAAATAGATACTACTTTTACACATTGACATATTTTAAAATTGTAAAAATTTTAATATAATTAAAAATATATGTAAGCAAGTTTAAAAATGAAATTATGAATGTTGCTCTAAATTTCCATTTGGAAATTGCTGAATAAGGTTTGGTGGATGTTTCGAATGTTTTGATTAATCAACATTATACGAAAATGTCATTTAGTACATTTGTAATAAATTTTTTGTTAAAAATAATACAAAAATCTTCTGATTATGTAAAGTATATTTTCTATAGTATGATCATTCGGCATTTTTTAACTACGTGTTTCCATTACTATTATTTGTATCAAAACACTTGATGTAAAATAATAGCACAAGCGTTTTAAAATTCTGACTTCTAATTAGCTCGATTTTGTCTAATGCAACGAATGCATTATCTATGTAGCATTGCCATTAATAAAACCTTTTGACTATATTTTTATTTTTCCCCCGTAAAAACCACAAATCATGTGGATTTTCCAAAAAGTACAACTGTTTCGTTGAACTTCTCTTTATACATGTATTGTTAAATTTAAAATGAGTGTGTTATACTTGAAATTGATAAAACTTCATTATGTTTTTTTTAAGACTCCGAATTGAAAAGCATGCTAATCTTTAGAAAAAATTGCTTCAGAAAAATGATCCATTAATTAATTTATATCATGTTTCAGTTAAATTATAAATGAATAAAAGAAAATGAATTATAGATAACAAAAGGGAGAAAAGGAAGATGAGTGTAATAATAAATAAGCGTTATCTGACATTTAAGTATCGGCATCAATGAAAGAGATGCACTTAATATTTTTAGTTGTATGCTAATGTCGCCCAGCCAGTATGGTGTCTGTGAGCCTCGGCTTGTAACCGAGTGGGTTCGGGTTCGAACCCCGAGTAAAGACATGGTTGTATCTTTGGGAAAGAAGTCAGTCTTTCACCTGCAATGGATTCCCGTCTCGAAAAGAAAGCAGCGCACCCCTCCTTGTTATATGCTGATATCATCATCTGTAATAAATGTGTATATTCTTTTTCTGTTCATATTTTATGCTTTCTGTTCTTCTCTTGTATTTCATATGTTCCCAGGATAAAAAAAGACACAACAACATTAATTGTAGGCTAATAAAATTATCTTATATAAAAACAATGAGAGCTATTAGGGACATAAAAAAAGACATTTCTCTGAAACGCACAAAATACACAATCTAAGAATGTTTTCAATCATGAATTTTAAGTAAGAAATATGTACTTTTTAATGCCAATATGCAAAAAAAAAAAAAAAACTCTTACCATACAACCACCAAATTACCGTTTGAAAATCGTTAAGTTAAACTGAAATGAATATGAAAAGAACCAATTTGTCTAAAATCAGTCTCTTGGATAAAATTGGAACAAAAAGAAATAAAAACTGATTAGGAAAATAAAATATTCGGTTCACTCCTAGGAGAGCCCACACCCTTGGCTCGAATTACTTTGGTTGGCGATAATTGTGCCATCTTGGTAACCCTACTTTTTTAAACACTGCATGTGGCAAACCTAACTATTTCTAGAATTTTCGTATATTGTGGCCGTGCATTTCGAATTTCATTTTCTTGTTGAGCTCCGGGCTGGCTGCATGTATGTGGTAATATACTTTAGAATTTTTTACTTTGTTGAATGCGAAAGGTAAGAAAGAATTGATTGAATGGTGTATGAAGGAAGGATTGATTGCTTCAAGTTATGAATGTCCTAAATGTAATGATCGTCATGATGTAACATGGTCGGCAATAAGACGCTTTCTTCGAAATTGTACCAGCCCCGCCGAATGTATGTTTGATCATTACATCGCAGAATAAATATGGCGGCTCTCACACGATCATTCGCTTAGCGATGAGACCTTTAAAGCTTTTTAAAATCTGTTGTTACGCTGTACCCTCCACTTGGAAAAGATCAGCAGTAAGAAAGTAAGTTCTGTTTTTATATTTTTTATCTTAAATGTTTAATTTCTGTATTGTTTACATAAATTTTCATTACGCATCCACCTTTTCCCGCTATAATCCTTTGCCGCCATTGTCGGCTTCGCTTGGCGCCATCTTGTTCTGGCTTGGCGCTTTTTTCGGTTTGTCGCCAAGGGTGTGGGCTCTCCTAAGATTTTACCCAAATTGGAAGAAACAAATAATATATACGAAAATTTAAGACCACGTGAGCAAATAGTTTTTGAGCTGGTAATTTAATTTTTCTCATGCAAATTTTATGAAAAATAAATGAAAAGCAATAGATAACACAAATATACATCACATTTTAGAATAATCTTTTTAAGAATCATACTTTTTTTAATCAGTTATTTTAATTTTGTTGTGAAAATAGACAAATTTAATATATTTCATAAAACGTTCTAACTAATAAAATATACATTAATTACATACTTATACTGTTCTTTTTATATTTTAAGATGAAAAGTTGATATATTTTTGAATATTAATAATATGGTTAGATCATTTTATATTGTAATAAAATAAAAACTGCTTATCAGTACTTTGTAATATTTTTATTTGTAATTGTATCAATCTCTTCTTCTAAAATATTTTAATAACGACAAAAACTGCCTGTTACATATAACTACTCCAACTTAATTAAAATTGGTGCCGTGGTATAAAGAGTCAATTTTTATGTGTAATTTCCAGTCCAACAGTTTAATAAAATGCGGTTTTGTAAGATGCAGACAGGATATGATATAAAAAGAATAATATTTGCAAAGATTGGAATTAAAAAATAATTTCAGGAAAGATTCCCTAGACATATTAAAAAAACCTCTTTCTACTTTTCCTGAGGTTATACTCAATAACTTCGAGATGAAAGGATTTTAAAACAACAAACTTACCTTTCGGATACTCTTGGAATAGGAGGATTATATATATATATGGTATTGTTAAAAGAAGTTTCGGTCAACGGAAATGGCGAAGGAATGTTTAAAGAGCAATAAATTTATTTTTTTAAGAAAATAAATAGTGATTTATTATACTTAGGTTTTCTTAAATAGCTTAGTAAAACATTGAGGATAATTTTTTTTAATATTTATTGAACCATATTTTTAATAATATTTTTAAGAAATACCAGGACATGTTGTAAAAAGTAAAATACCAAAATTTAAGACTCTTTGCTTATGAGATATCTTTAAAAATCTCCAAAGAGCTTAAATTTTTACGATCTTAATAAAAATATATTTTTTTCTTTGTTTAATTTAAGTAGGACATAATTTTTGAGATTTCATAATGCATGCTTATGTTTAGGTACAATTTTTTTTTAAAAAAAGCATCACTGAAATATGTAAAATAAGTTTTGTGCATCAATAAAACAATACAAAAAATAGTGAACCTATTAAGATAGTTTCCTAAAAAAAATTATAAAATTTTGTAATTTCGAAAATATTTATTTTTTAACATCTTTCATACAAAAAATTATTTTTTAAAAACTGTATACTACTTAACCTAAAAAAAGTAGTTTCACTATATGCACAGATATCCTGTATAGAAGTTTACAAATTTTGGATTCATGTAGTGCACTTTTTTAAGTGTACTTAAAATAAAAAAAATATTCTTTGGAAAAAAAATGAACTAAAAGTAGCAATATTTTGACACATCATACTATTGACTAATATATTTTCTTGTCTTTTTTATATACCTCAATAGAATTACAAAAGAAAATTTTTTAAAAAAATTTCATTTAGTTATAACTGGACATGAGAACATTATTCTATCTAACTTATTTTCTCATTTAAGTACCATTTTTTTATAAAAATATTTCTTGAATGTACAAAATATTTTGCTTACATATATAAAACAATGAATGAACAAAATACACTCAGACAGTTTTTGGTTAAAATTATTCAATAATTTCTCTTTAAAAAAACGTAAAAATTTAAGGTTTTGAATTCTGAAATTTTTTTTTCTTTTTTTTCTCATGTAAAACTAGTTTTTCAAAAAAAAGGATTAGATACTAAAAAAAAAAAATTATTGTTGTTTCGATAGTAAAAAAATAACTGCTTAAAAACATTAAACACAAGATAAACTATGTTTTAAAATGTATCAAAGGAGGCGTTGTCGTTTGTTTACATTTTTATCCTTTACTTTTTTTATATATTTTAGGTTATTTTATCAGCGAAAATAAGTGTTACAAATTTTTAGATACAAAAAAATATGCACTATTTTTATCACTAAAATAAAAAAATCAATTTTTTTTAATGTGTATGATGTCTTGGCTTTCTCAAGGATCCGATTACGTTCAGAACCATGATTTTGCAAAATCGTTTAATTTCTTTTGATATTTAATGACGCTTGAGTTAAAATACACTTATAAAATTTTTTTAGGAATATTACAACAAAAATTATTTAAAAGGAATTTTTTCGGCAAGCAATGAAAAAATATTTCCATTTCCTTTATTGGAACATGCTTCTATAATAATGCCTATGTAAAACTGAAACTTCTGTACAGATCTTGAACTAGGATTTGGGAAAAAATTGCATTTTTTTTCAGAGTTATTATCACTTGAAATTAAAGCTGGTGTTATTTTTTAAAAATAAATTGAATCTAATTTCATATTTATTAAAAATGTTAACATGTCCTCTTTTTATTTTTGGTATTTCAAAAATCCTTATTCATATTCTGTGCGGAAATCTTAGCTATATATAGGCAAAATACTGATGTTGTAAAATTATTTTTTAATAAAAGAATGTTTTGAAAACTTGGTATGTTTTTTCATTTTTCTGCTAAGAAAATTTTATTTTAATAACTTTTAGTTGTAATAATATTTTTAAGGCCTTATCACACGGAAACCTATTCAGAGCAATTTTTCCTTCAAGCAACAACTTGAGGCGACCTTTGCCCAATTGCCAAAGTTGCTTCGAACAACTTTTCCCAAAGAGCTGAAATAAATGCTTGAAATTTCAGCCAATGAAGTTCTTCGGCTTCCTAAGTCATAAATAAGATCATAGCCTCGGCTTTGTAAAACGCATCAGAAAGGGCATATAATATTTTAATTGAACAAAATATTTTAAACAGAGAATAGTGCTCCATTTCCGTTTACGAGTGTAAGCAAAAGTGCGAGAGGAAAAAAATAATATTGGATGTCCGTTTTCTGAAGCAGAAAAATCGACAAGTAATTTTTCAATGTGAAGATATACAGCGCGGCTGACATCAGTGTGTCATTTAGTTTACGGCAAATCTTCACCCTTAAAGCTGTTCGAAACGAGTGTTCAAATGAGACTGCAGTTGTTACTAGATATGCGTGTATGATAAGGCCTTTAAAACAGTTTTATATGTACATCCTAATTCAAGAGACACTAAATATCAAACGAAATGAATAATTTAAAAGCTACAGAGAGAAAATCATTGTTCTGAACGTAGATACCATAATGTCATATAATGATATTTAATGCCACAAATGATATATTTTTCTTTTATTATATTTAACTCCATTTTCTCCATGTGTTCATAGTTTGACTTTCTTTATTATTATTATTATTAAAAGCTTATGCAAAGAATTTTTTTGTGTGATATATACAACGTTAACCGGGGGGGGGGATTATAAATATGCGCAACATAATTCAATACAGTAGTATAATGAATTTATTATAAGATTGCTTTTGGAAAACAAAGTTCATTTTTCTGTCTTATATAACTGTTAACTTGCTTCAAAATTTCTAGTTAAGAAGTCTCAGGGGTGTTAAATTTCTCTAGAGGTCTGAAAATATAAACGATTTTCAAACGGGTATAATTCTTATAAATTTAAATTAAATTATTCGAATCTTTTACACATTATTTATAATACAATGGGGCTTCAGAAAAGCATAAAATGTTTAAAATATAATCATAAGTTTCAGTCATAAGCATATGAAAATTATTTAATAAATAGTAAGTACTTTTGCTTTGCGCCCGCTATTTTATAAAATATTAGCCTCCGATGTATGAAACTTTATAGAATTATACACAATGCATCATACTCTTTAAACCCTACCTAATTTTAGTATTATATTTTTTTTTTGTATTTTAAAAATATTTGAAAAATATTGCAATTTTTAAAATATTTTTTTTAAAAATGTATTTTATTTATTAAATTATTTAAGTTATTATTTTATTTGTATAAAAGTAGCTACAAAGTATTCAGTTTACATTTGTCTTTATAAATCAACTTATTAGCTAATAATTAAACCTACTATTTTAGAAAATAGCATGCATGACGTAAAACTTAATAAATATTTCTTATAAAAAAGTTTCTTATTTTCATATGCTTATAATTTTAAAAATTATGATTATATTTTAAACATTTGATACTTTTCTGAAGCCCCATTCCTTTATAAATAATGTGTAAAAGATTCGAATTATTTAATTTGAATTTAAAGAAATTATACCTGTTTGAGAATTGTTTATATTTTCAGACCTCTAGAGAAATTTAACATCCCTGAGACCCCGTAAAATATATGTAGTATATTTTGTTTAAGACCTCAAATATAGAAATTGAATTTATGATTATATATATATATATATATATACATTTAATTATTCGTAACGAGCACTTCATCAGATAAAGTTTATCACCAAATGTAGTATTCAGAAAATTGAGGGGAAAAAATTCAAAACTTTCTTTGGGTAACATTTCAAGTTCTGTAAATTCATATTCACTCCGGATTCGATCCTATAAGCACTTTGAAAAATTAAAATTATTACTCGAAGTCCCTTGAAAAACATCGAAATCCTATTAATTTCTGATCGATCGTACCGCTTCGGGTTATTGTTGTCTGGATGTTCCTACAGAATTATTCTTGTGTGTGATCCCCATAAAATCAGAACTGATTTGGTATCTCAAAGGGAAAAAAACCCATTAGTGGTAATACAGAGATTTTGCAGACTCGACAGAAAAAGCAATAAATTAATGTATCTCCGATCGTTATCTGGATTTTTTGGACTGGTTTTATTATATCAAGTAATTTTAGGAGCTTTTTAAATACAGTGAAAATCGTTTAACACGAAATTGAGGGAACTGAAATATAGTTTCGTGATACAGAGTATAGCAAAAAAACATATTTTCAACAAATTAAGTTAATTAGAGTGTATTTTTATATATACAAGATGTGTATATGTGCATGTATATAAAAACAATAAAACAAAAACATTCGCTAGAATTTTATGTAATTTAATACAAAGTTTTAAAATATTTTTAAAAACTAAACATATATTGAGTTTTTAGAAAATAATCTGATATTTTCTGTGCATTGTCTTTTTTAGCATCAAATTATTAACAAATTGTTCGATGTCGTCCATTTTTTTATTCCTTTCACCATTGGAATGTGCCGTTTAAACAACTGATCATACGTTCATATTGTTCCTCATTTAGGATGACGTGGGAACAGGAGCTGCATTATTCATTTCATTTTTGTCTCCTGAATCAGCATCAATGATATTTTTTGAGATTTAAACAAACTCCCAAATATCTTTTGCCTGGCACACACACAAAACACTCTGTATGGGAAAAGTTTTATTCGAAGGTTATATGTTAATGAGAAATTTAATACATTTTTATATATTGAGACTGTTGATTTAAATATTTCGTCTTAAACCTTTTCGGGTTAAATGTATTTCACTGTATCTTCATTTTGGCAAAAATTTAAAAGTAATTTTTTTTTTTAAATACTTTTAGAATTTAAGTAATTTTTTTTCATATGTTCACCCTATACTGTGCATAGATATTACAATAAATACTGCTCATATTGATATCTAACATACAGAAGGAGATATTGCACTCATTAGCCGTGCAACTGTCTCATTTATTTCGTTTTCATAAACTTATTTTTAATTCATTCACTGTCTTTTTAGATTTCCTTCATTGTCTTTTTAGATTTCCTTCATTGTCTTTTTAGATTTCCTTCAATGTCTTTTTAGATTCCATTCATTGTCTTTTTATGTTTTATTCATTGTCTTTTTATATTTCATTCATTGTCTTTTTAGATTTCATGCATTGTCTTTTTAGATTTCATGCATTGTCTTTTTAGATTTCATGCATTGTCTTTTTAGATTTCATTCATTGTCTTTTTAGATTTCATTCATTGTCTTTTTAGATTTCATTCATTGTCTTTTTAGATTTCATTCATTGTCTTTTTAGGTTTCATTCATTGTATTTTTAGGTTTCATTCATTGTATTTTTAGGTGTAATTAATTGTATTTTTAGGTGTCATTCATTGTATTTTTAGGTGTCATTCATCGTCTTTTTGTATTTTATCCGTCATGTTTATGTATTTTATCCGTCGTGTTTTTGTATTTTATCCGTCGTCATTTTGTAATTTATCCGTCGTCATTTTGTATTTCATCCGTCGTCATTTTGTATTTATCCGTCGTCATTTTGTAATTTATCGGTCCTCATTTTGTATTTCATCCGTCGTCATTTTGTATTTCATCCGCCGTCATTTTGTATTTCTTCCGTCGTCATTTTGTATTTCATCCGTCGTCATTTTGTATTTCATCCGTCGTCATTTTGTATTTCATCCGTCGTCATTTTGTATTTCATCCGTCGTCATTTTGTATTTCATCCGTCGTCATTTTGTATTTCATCCGTCGTCATTATGTATTTCATCCGTCATCAATTTGTAGTTTATTTATTGTCTTTATGTATTTTATTAATGATCTTTTTGTATTTCATTCATTATATTTAATTCATTCAACTCTCGAAATCTCCCTACAATGCCCTAAAAATATTTGAAACTCTTTCCTGAGAAGTACTTTCAAAGTTTTGCAAAAAAGTTATTAGGATTGTTTAAAATTCTCTAAGAGAGATTTGGGACATTCTGAACCAAAATATTGATTCCGCACCGTAGTTAACTGAATTTTTCATTATTTTTTAACATTGCCTTGATTGACTTAAACTTCTGAAAAGTTATAAAAATCAAGCTTTCAAATAGACGTTACACATATACAATGATAATATTGTTTTTAACTGGTAAATTCATCTTTTACCATTCTAAATTAGCTTGAATGTCTCAATGGGTCCGACTGATGACATCACAGTTCAAGATATTTTGTTTAGTTTGCTGTTTTTAGAGCTTTAATGTCATTCTATTAATAAATTATGTATGAAAGGCTTTTTTAGAACATTTTAGAGAAAAATAAACTTGCATCCAGTACTTTAAATAGAACCTACTAATTAAAAAAAGAATGCGAGACAAAAATTTTGCTCTCAAATTTGTATTTAATAAATTCTAAATTTAAAAACAAGCATAAAAACCTAACAAGAATTACTTCCAAAATTTTGTGAAAAGGGTTCTAAGATTTTATTAAAAATTTACGAACAAATAACAGTAATTTGTACAGCAGTCAAATTTAATATGAGGTTGAAAAATTATTTATTTTAATTATAAATAATTTGTTAGCTTGCAAATAAATTTTGATATAATTTTAATGCAAAAACTCTAAGTTTAAAAAAAGTACGTTTTTTATCTATCTACACAAATTGTTAGTGTTTGTTGTTTTAAGGAAAATTCCTTTTCCTGCACGTTTATTTTGGGTGTCATTAAAACTTTCATACTTCTATCATTTTACATCTTAAATTCTATAAACATATTTTTTAAAAATGTGCAAAAAAAAAAAATCATTTTTTATGCTATCATTCTAGCTTCTACGAATGAAAACAATTTTGAAATTAAGGAAAAATATTTTTGATTCATTTATTTCATGCGATTTTCACCATGAGGAATAAATATATATAGATTTCACACATTAAGAGTTGTGCGTTAAAAAAATTCATTTTAAGTTTATTCACGTGAACCATTCCAAATAAAGTCCCCTAAATTAAATTTAGTTCTTTACAAGAACATTTTCATTACAATTGAACCTGCGTTTGTATAATATAAGATGGAGACAAATGGTTTTCAATTATAGTAGAAAAATGGGTGGATGCGTAAATAAAACAATTTAAACGCATCGAATGTTGGAAAAATAGAAAGAGAAAAAAATACAATCTTCAAATAGTTGTCTAAGTAAGATTGTTTTGACATACCCAGTTAACTGTGATTGACGAGTATACTAATCATAGAGAACTTACAGTATTTGGTATACTGACGAGTACATTCGTTACACGTAAAAAGTAGTGGTCATTGGCAAATTAATTTGCAATTTTTGAGAAGAACATAACATATTCTCAAATTTCAAGATGCCTAGAATATTTTGAGGCCAGTCCGTAGTAAAGCAAATAAACAGAAAATACGAAATGTTTAAGATGAACTCATGTGTTCCCTTATGCACCAACTGGAATTATTTATGTGCGAAGATAATGTTGTTTATAAGTTAGCCCAAAAGGGGCAAAGGAAGAAGCCGAAAATATTATTTACAATGGGGTTCCTTCAGATATGGTCAGCCTTGGGACAAATGCGTGACGCCGACCTGATGCTAAGACTATTGATAGCTGCTAGCCCGAAGTTACCCAGATATCGAGTAATACACATGCTAATTGTTAGTTGTTAAACAACGTGCTGACATTAATAGTAATAGCAATAGCCAATGACATCTTGCCTAAAAAATAGTAAGTTTACTGGAACGTAAACGGTAAGGATGCTTTCTGTTAAGAGGACTGTGATCAACCCTAAAACACCTATTTCACAACTTCCATTGTGTCAAGATAGGTAGAAAATTTTTTGCCGGTAAAGAAGGAAAAAAATCAGTATATGTGTGTGTGTGTTAGGTCTCAGTCCAGGAATTTTGACGGCCACTAAAATTCAGAAGAAATTTTAATTCTTAACTTTATATGTGATTTTCTTGAAGTTTTTCAGCATTATATGTTTATGGTAACCAAACAAATAAGTAAATATGATAAAAATGGCAATTTTATCAAGTAAACCTAACTTTTTGATCCAATATTTTAACAGTGACACTTACTCTGTGATTGATGGGTATACTCGTTATCGCTCGATTTGTGTGACTCACAGAGCTGTTCACTATCAAACGATGGCGCCACAGTTAACAGGTTATATATATATATATATATATATATATATTAACTCTGACTCGCTAGGTTCTTTTTTGTAATTCCTTTTTTGTATTTTGTTTTTATAAATACGATCTTCATGTTAAGCTTTTATATTTTTATTACGTTTTTTCTTGTTATGTTCATTATCTATTATTTCTTGTTTTTGATATAGTATAAAAATTTCTTATATATATATATATATAAGGAACTGATACACACACGTTGCCTGTCCTAATAATTTATGAACATAAGAAGCTTTTGTGGCATTATGTTATTTTAAAAATATTTAGTTTCTAAGGATTTTCCATTGTCTTAGAAATAATTGTTCTTGTCAAATATAGGGCTTGTCTTAAAGTTAAAAAATTCTCTCATAAATTAATGAGGTTTTTAAAAAGTATTCAAAGGTACTAGGGATGTTACGTAAGCAAATTTTGTCTCCCCCCCAAATTAACTGCATCATAATATCGCAAACTTATATACCTTGCACTTTTTTCGTAGCTGGCAAACAATTTAACAAAATCACTCTAAATTTCGGTGCCCTGCTTTGTAAGGAATTGTTGCACAGGCAGTTCTATCTCAGCACTGATTTGTAAAGATTTTTCTTTCACGAATACATCCTTTTCCTTTAGGTGAGCTTTATTTCTGAGACAATGTGGTGCCCCCATGTTTCACATGGCTTTTGAGGATTATGGATAGGAACTATTTTTTCTTTCTCTATCCCCTCACCCCATTTCTTCTCGCCTTTGGTAACTCGAAACATAGGCTGTTGAAAAGCATCGATTGATTGATTGATTTAATATTAATGTCGCACTGTTCAGCTACACGAGGGCTTTTGGCGACGGACCACGTAATTTTGAACCATGGTCAAGTGACGTGGACGATACCTGAGCTGGCACCTCCCTCTCCTAACTACCACATCACACCAACGGGAGGACGCTTCAGCTCTCGACAGATTTAACGTACATCGCTGTCCTACACGGTGGGTCTTTAGTGGTACTGGGCTCGAACTCGTGACAAGGCAAGCTACGTTCCGATACCTATACAACTCGACTCCCGCGTCCGTTGAAAAGTATCGATGAGAGGGTGTTGCATTGAAACACTAAACTAAAACAGACTTGTGTTTTAATTAGGCGCAAGAGTTCAGTGGCAGGTGAGCTACCGTTCTGTACAGTTATAATCTGTAATTGTCCAAATAATGCAACCTAAGTTTAAATCATATATGTTTTTTCGTGATTTTAATGTGTGTGTTGTCTCATAATAAATATTTTCTAAAAGACAAAAAAAACAGAGTTGTCTTCAAATGATAGAATGAACCACCAGATGTAATATAGGTCATGTGAAGCATCTGAGCGTCAGCTATGCACAGTGGAGAAATCTCTTTTACGCCGTTAAGCGCCTGTCCACTAATGCCTTGTCCTGTATTCTAGTATGTTTGTTTCATTTGTAGATGTGGAGGAGGACGCCTATTTTTACCTTCACTCTTGACATTCTGCCCTGCTCAAATAAACACGCTACATCAGTGAACATTCATTTGACGAAACATGCCATCTTCATATTACGCGGTCTGTAAGCGTCAACGGATTACGGACACACTACTCTGATGTTTCTATTTATGCTGGATAACACGCACTTCAATTCACGTGAACGTTGTCAGTACACGTGTCTGCAGTCAAGATTCATATTAAAATAACCTAAAGAACCCCAGTTCATTGCTACTCTCTTCGACACTCTACGCATGCGTCATTTCTTCTACGCTGACGCTATTTCCATCGTTTAGCCAGCAAAGAATGTAGCTGCTTATGGTGATTCTTCTCGTGTACTTTCTTATCGAAATGACAAAACTTACTACGGGAAAGTTCCTCATACATTATTTAATACTTTTTGTACTGTCAATAGCGATATTAGTGTTAAAATGAACATTTGAGTACAAAATAAAGTATAATATAAATAGTCTTTGATTGAGTAGTAGTAGTGAATAGTACGATAATTAAAATACGAATATTTAAATTTGTGTAAAAACTAAGATTATCGTATCATGGATATATATGTAATCATATACTAATAAAGTATGATGTTATTATAATATGTATATTCAAATTGGAACGTATTTTATTCAAGAAGTAAAATTAAAATCCCATTTTTTTAAAAGATCAATGACTAATGTATTCTTAAATATTTACCCGTAAACTGTAATTGAATTTTACCAACTGAATGTTTTTTCTTGAAATCTTGTAAAAGCTGAAATTATATTTATAACTTTGGAAACGAAATATCTGTAGATACACACACCTACTAGAAGAGTATAAATATAATATGTATTAGAACTATTCCTCACATCTAAGCATTCCTCTGATTTGGTAATTATAATTTTTTGTGCTAATTAGTTCCGGAATTGTTTAGTGTGAGAACTCAATAGAAAAACAAAAAAAGTGCAATTGGTTGCTCTTGAAGTCCTCTCTACACAACAGATGGCAAATATTTGCTTCGAAATACGTTACTTCCAAATCAATGGGCTTTCTACTTCAGTAATAACTCCCGGTGAAGCAATTGTGGTAGATTTGATGGCACTGCTATTGATCGGGGTTCTATTAGTAGCTCGGTTATGGAGAAAGGATTTATTTCAAAAACGTCTTCTCGTGAATCAATTTTTTATACTATATCCTGTGTATTAAAAATTTCGTTTATCAGAATGTAAGTAGAAGTGTCAAAAATATTATATTATCCTTTAACAATTATGCTCTTCAAACATATGTTATTTTTAATGATCAATAATTCCGCATTATTATCTCCTATAGAAACATATTTCAAGCTTTTCAAGGTTCATATTATATGTATTGTGACGCATCTATACGTGTCCTCTCACTAATCTTCTTGGGAAGTCCTTGGGCTAACATTCGTGTTTAAATTCACAGCCATCCCTCTCAAGCAGGAAACGTGATATTTAGATTAGTTCGACTATATAAAGTCATAGTTTTGTAATTCGAGAGATGGAGATAGGAAGCAGCTACAGTCACTACACAGGTGAGATTGAGTAAGGTGTACTTGCGCATGTAAAGAATAAAATGGGTGTTTTGCCACTCTGTTGCATTAGTAGATTTGAGGTTTGGAATTAGCTATAGATTAGGTTGAGCTAAATAAGTTGGTTCCGCATATTTGCGTAAATAATTATTGGTTTCACCCTGCTACTCATTAGACATTTACTTAGAGAATATATTGTTGTGGGTTAAGTTGTTTGACTAAATAAATTTGTGATTATGGAAGTCTCTGGTTCTGCTTTCATTCATCACACACCTTTAGTTAGGCAAGACAGTGAGAGAACAACTTTTTTTAGGTGTGAGTCACTCATAGTATAGTATTAATAGTAGATGGTACACACATAGATGTTTGATGTGAGAATAATGGAGCGTTCAAGCAAATAAAATGAATATCAGAATCGTATTTAGACATCAGTTATTTATTTTAACAAAACACTAAAATCTGTTAGAGAAATAAAAAATAAATTTTATTAATTTAAGTCACACACACATTCGTCTATATATAGGGACAATAATTTATCAGTTTCTTTTTCTGTTTGAAAGAAACACAATTAAATAAGATATTTTAAACAAGTTAAATGCCTTAAAGAGAGTTCAGTTTTACATCATTTCTTACAGCTATGCCTTGAGTTGATATTTAGTGAGATTTATTTTGATCTTGATGGATCTCCTCACGTATTTCTAAATATGAAGGATCAGAATGACGCATAGATATTATTCCCAAGCTTTTCAAATAGATTAAACTGACTTTGATTTGCATATACTTTTCTAAAAGTTAAATATTTATTATACCTTAAATCTATATATAAATTAGTTGGCTACATCAATATATTGGTGTTCCTTTTTACAAGCTGTTTTTGTTGCTCTAGAAATGAAATAAGAAGCTTCATCTTGGTGAAAAATGGAATTAATACTTTTTACTGGTAAACCCATTTCCTTAATAAAACAAGTAAATGGAGATAATTGTATGCACGTCCAAGTTTCGTGAATATTTCTTATTCTTCATATAAGCAGACGCAATTACTGTAAATCTATTTTGCTTAAAATGTTCCCTAGAAAACCTTAAATAATTCTATAAAATTCTTCATCTGTCTTTCTCTTTTATATGATCGGGTTAATGTAGCCGCAGTATTCAAGTGATCATGGACATGAGCATGTGACCGGTGTTGTACAACAGTGCTTCGTATCCACGGTAGCCTAGAGGTCCAGATCATGGACACGTGGTGGCGTGTAATTTCGAGCCTTGTTCCACTGAAGACCCGCTGTGTTGGAAGGCCATACTCGTTTTATCTGTCGAGGCTCAAACGTACTCCTGTTCGCGTGGTGTGGAAGATAGAATGGGGGAAAGTGTCAATTAAATTGTCGTCCTCTCACTTGACCATGATTCAAAATTACAAGCTCCGTCACCAAACGCCCTCTAGTTGCTGAATCGTTACGCCGTTAATAATCACTCAATACATCAGTGCTTCTCAAACTTTATAGCCGCAGACCGGCCAACTTTTGCTAACATTACCGCTGCCCTCTGAGGACTTGACGTTATTTTTTTATATTTCAGATTGCAATTATTTATTAATTTTAATGTTCTTTATTTAAATATACCTACAAAATAAAATAAAGTTAGACCAAAAAGGATTATAAAGTTATTTATCCCAGAATATAAAGTGATACCGATGGAAAGTCACACAAACACGAGAAAATACACCGCAGTAAGTAAAACTGAAATAATTCAATGTTCTTTGGGTAGCCTGGTACCGTTTGAGCTACGAACCGGTACACGGACGGGGCTTGGGATCCACTGGGTTAGAGTACTAGTGACATTGAATACCTATGTAGACAGAATGATGCACGTAAATTATCTTAGGGTCAAAAAGTTCTCCTTTTAATATGGCGCAGTGTTTGTCTGGAAACACAAACGATTCCACGATGATGTCTCTCTCATCTGTCTTTAAGTACACGTGGTTGTCCCTGTGTTGTCCATGATAGATGATAATGTTCTGAAATTCTCTATTTTTTCGCTCCTTTTAAATACAATTTTTACAATAGAATGAGTTGAGTGTCTACATCTCGCACTTAACATAAGTGTAAGATGCAAACATCTCAGGCCTGTAACTCATCGTTTCTCAAACTGAGGGGAGCGCCCTCCTTGAGGGCATGATAACTCTCTGAGGGTGGAGGGAGCATATTGAAGAGAAAACAAAAGATTATTTAAAAATTATTTCTGAAAGTAAGCAAACAAAATACTTTCTGATATAATATAATACACATTTGCACTGATAATACATTTATAAATGTATCAGTAATGTACAATGTATTATATTATTAATTTATCAATACTAAGTTAAGAACAAGTTTGATAATTATCAATGCCCCCATGGGCTTGTAATAAGAATTATCTTGGTAATTTGTACGGTTTATGGTTAATTCTGTAAATGCCGATTAAAAGTTACGCGATTTGCTTCCCAATGTCACCCTTTTCCACGTGGATATAAGAGCTAATCCACTGAAATAAGTAAATCCTTCGCAAACACTGTCAATGTCCTTTTAATGCATTCCAAAGCCTTCGGAATGATTTTATGGATAGCAGTGCACAGAAAAGATCATATACTTCGGAAAGGTTTATATATACTTCCAGAAAATTTAGACTTTGGCTGAGCAAGACGTTTATATACATGGGTGGCATATAAGAATCAACAATTACATTAATTATCGCATTGTAGCTTTAGTGTTAAAGTATAGTATTATTGAATTCAATACATTGTTATTGTATGGAGATTAGGCGCGATGAAAATGATGATTGAATATTGAAAGTTTGAGAAGCACTGATTTAACTGTATGAAACAATTTGTGATGTGGCTTCAGCCATGCCTATTTTTAGTGTAACGGGTTTTATATAGCGTGTGTAGAACAAATGGTTTTAGACAGTTAGATGACTAAGGATGTTTGCATCTTGCAGTAAACAGAATGTACCATGTGTCTAGCTACAGCTAGCATTTCACATTCCAGGTAAATTCCTATTGTGTGGCTATAATCCGGTCAGAAAATTTTTTTTCACGCTAATAATTGGATAGAAATAAAGGTCCTGACAGTACATTACTCCTTTACTCATTTACATATTTTAATGCAACGCTGCTACCACCTGGATTTCTACTTGTTGCTATTGCATTATTTATTGCTAGATTTTCTCACATACGATGTTACTGACACCTGGTATTCTACTTATTGCAATCTCAGTAATTGTTGGATTTCATCACATTATCACCATGCAGAAGCTTTTATGTTATGGGTAAATTATATTGAGACCGGTATAGAGTAATAAGTGTGAGGCTATGAAGCCATTACAAAAGGGCTTACTGTTCATTTAATGTAGTAGAGTTCCTAAGCAATGTCTCTCTAATAAATGCGATGATTGGCGTGAACCGAAGTTTTAGCACGATACACATTTTCATTTGGGATATAATACATTTATGTGACTATTCTGGTTTTTTTCGTCTGGCTCATCTGCATTGCCTCGATCGAACCTGTTTTCACATGGCATTCCAATCGCTCCGAGCACTCACCGAAGTTGTTGATGAAATTGAGCTAAGGTATTTTCCTCAAGACACAAGCTTTATCGAACTTATCACTTCAATCGTTGATAACATGTCCGTCAATGTCTCCATTATCTTTATTATGAACACATCCATTATCTTTATTCTGCTAGAAAGGAATACAAATGCAGTTTCAAACAAATAAGTATTGCGAAAAAGAATTATCAGAATAAACCAGCGTTTCTCAAACTGTGGGACGCGCCCACTTTGAGGGGCGCGAGCATATTGAAAGTCGAGAACAAAAGATTTTTTAAAAAAAATTGTTTGTTTACTTTCAGTAAATTGATAAATACTTTCTGACATAATAAAAAATAAAACACACATTTACACTGATATATTACATATTTAAATATATCAGTGCTACACAATGTATTTTGTAATTAATTTAACAATACTAAGTTAAAAACAAGTTTATTAATTACCCGTGGCTCAATGGGCTTGTCATATACATAATTTAAAACAAAATTAACACTTATCTTGATAATTTTTGTACGGTTTATAATTAAACCTTGACTGCCGATCAAAAGTTTCGCGATTCGCTCTCAAATGCCAACCTTTTTCCACGTAGACACACGTATGTGATGTATTGGTGAAGGGGGAGGAATAAAGAAGCAAAAATAATCTGGAATAAGTAAATCCTTCGCAAACATTGGCAATGTCCTTTTATTGCACGATTTGGCATAGCGAGACGTATATATACATGGGAGGGGGGCGGGTTGCTTAAGAGGTTGAAGTCGTATCGTAGTTTTAGCGTCAAAGTATAGTACTACTGAATTCATTACATTGTTATTTTATGAGGTTGAAGGGAGCGTGATGAAAATTATGCTGAACATTGGGTCGCAAATATTGCAACTTTGAGAAGCACTGTCATAAATCATAGCAATTTTCGTACATCATTACTGTAATTCTTTTAACAAGAAAATAATATGAGAAAAACAAAACTTTACTTACACAATGAAAATTTTTATACAGGGACATAAAAAATAACCACCTTTGAGGCAACTACCTTATATTAATGAGAAGCACTATGTTCCAGAAAAATAATTATAAAATAAATGAAGCAATACATAAGCTCCTTTCTACTTATTAAGCGGAAACTCGCTCCTTAAGGAGCTATTGCCCATAGTTCTGCAGCTATTGCCTGCAGCTGTACTGGATAGTATGGAAACGCACCTAAACTCATATTTTAATAATTAATATGTAAGAATAAAAGATGTGCGGAAGAAATTTTTTTGTACCTCTTGAGACATGTAACCATTCTTTAGAATTTTCACTATAATACATTCATTAAAATATAGTTACTTCTTTCTTGAAATTTTAAAAAAAAATTGAAAAGAAGCTCGGAAGAAAAACACATTTATTATTTGAAGAGAATAATTATTGAAAGAATTTATGAGAGAAAAATATTTTTTTCTCCAATGAACTTTTAATTTATGAGTAAAAACAATTTATTTCATATAACAACTTAGAATCCAAAAATACTTTAAAATATAAAAAGTTATTCTTTTTTCTTTCTTAAAAAAATACAAAAAAACCTAAACTGTTAAGAATACAATTAAGGGTGATTGTTTGCAATTAATATTAGGGGAAATTATAGTAAGAAAACAAGAATTTTTGAGCGAATTTAATTTAAAATGTGAATTTATAACACTGAGATGGAAGTTTCTTTGATAAAATTTTTTTAATTTAATTGCTGACATGTTAAAAAATAGCTAAAATTGCTAGAACTTTTTTCGATTTGAATTTACATTGCTTTGAAGCAACAAGAGGTTATTAAAGATTATATCATTTTGTGTGTATTAACATTCAACTGCAAACATTAACAAGGCTTAAGGGTGATTGACTTCGTAATTTTTTAAGCAGATTCAATTGATTAGAACAACACCTTACTCAACAAACTCACATACCACTTTAAAGTGAGGATTTTGAATCTTGGTAGATTAACAAGGCATCATCCTCCCTACTCAATAACCTTTTTTGTGTCTGACTGGGAATTTAACTTGAAATAACACCAGTCACGGGTTCACGACCGTAGACATTTGGCCACCGCTGAAAAAGTAGTGGGCAAGGTGACGGACTCAAGTCTGGTGCCAAGGAAGACCGGTCGTGTGTACAGAGATGATACACAAGAGTTCTGTCGGTGCTAAAATGTTCTGTCGTTGATGTGGTATGGAAGTTAGAAGAGTGGTGCCAGCTGAAGTGTCGTCTTCACTATTTAACCATGGCTCAAAATTATGAATTCTTTTGCCAATAGTCCTTGTGCAACTGAATAAAGTGATCTTAATATTCATTCGCTCAGTTACTCTCCGCTGAAACATACTAATATAGCAGTGTTTCTAAAAGTTTCAATATCTGCCACCCAACATTCAATCATAATGTTCATCGCTCCCCCTCCATACTATAACAATGTGTTGAATTCGATAATACCATAATTTTACGCTAAAGCTACAACACGACTTTAACTTCTCATGTGCTACCAATGTATATAAATGTACCACTCAGCCAAAGCGTTAATTGTCTTGGACGTATATTTAAAAGTTTCTCAAAGTACGATCTTTTCTGTGCACTTTCTGTCCATAAAATTATTTCCAAGTCTTTGGAATGCAATAATTGGACCTTGGCATTGTTTGCCAAGGATTTACTTATTTATTCCTCCCCTTACATCACATAGTGCGACTGCTTGGAAAAGGGTGGCATTGAAGAGAGAGTCGCGTAACTTTTAATCGGCAGTCAAGGGATTATTTTAAAACCTTACAGAGTATAACGATAAATAGTTATTTTTGGATAAAATTTTCTATATGACAAGCCCATGGGATCACTGGTTATTATTAAACTTTTTCTTAACTTAGTATTATTAAAATAATTATGAAATGCCATGTGAAGTACAAATATTTATAATATAGCAGTGTAAATGTGTAATTTATTATTTTTTTTTATTATTTCAATATAATATTGTTCACTTTCAGTAAATTAGTAATTTTTTAAAAACTTTTTTCTTCGAATTTCCAATACGCTGCGCCCCCTCAGGGGGCTCGTCTTCCAAGCCCTCCAAGCTATAGGTGAGCCAAAATCGGTTAAAAAAAATGTGACCAGGTGATTTACTGGTAGAGACAAAATCAGAACTATTAAGTCAAAATCTTATCTATCTGCAAAAACATTTCTAGACTCTCCCCTCCTCATTACTCACGATAAATCTTTGAATTCCTGTCGTGGGGTTATTGCAGAACCTGACCTGTTGGCCCCTCCTAAAACGGAAATCCTTGAAGGATTCTCCAATCAGGGTGTTATTCAGGTCAAAAGAATCACAACTAAAAAGATTAGACACATATTCCAACTAAACATTTAGTTTCACCTTTCAGTAGCTCAAATTTACCGACAACAATAAAAGCCGGCTACTTCAACTGCAAAATACGCCCATACATACCAAATCCTCTGCGCTGTTTTAAGTGCCAGAAGTTCGGTCACTCCCAAACTTCCTGCTGCGAACAATTTACATGCTCTAAATGTGCATCCGTTAGGCATTTTCCACGGATTGTACTCTAGAGCCAAAATGTGTTAATTGTACCCAGTCTCATCCATCAGATTCAAAATTATGCCCGAAGTGGAAAATAGAAAAAGAGATACAGAAATAAATCTAATAAAAATATTATTTATCAAGAAGCACGTAAATTAATAGCCCCACAATTATCGCAATCTTACTCTCAGGTTACTAAGTCCTCTACTTTAAACAATTTTACGCAAACAGATGAAAATATAACAAAAGTAAAATGTCCAACTTTGAAGTTGCTTCAACCGCTTTCATCCCTCCCTAAAACAAATACATCAATATCCACTTTGGTTGTTTCCAAATTATCATCTTCAACCCAAGCACACCTCTTGTCGTCCATCTCTTCAATTGCAGCTACAGTGTCAGAGCCTCAGCCCTCAACTCTTGTGTCTGATGCCATGCTTTCCACGACCAATAATATGTGCATCCCTATTGAACCATATTCACCAACAATATCAGCTTCCCCATCCAACTTCAATGTTCAAGTCCCAAAGAGTGCAAAACAGAATTCAAAACATAAAGAAATTGCACAAAAGTACAGAAACCCGAAATCGAAATAAAAATGGCTCCGTACAAACCACGGAAAAATACGCCAATACAGGATTCCTCAGACAAGGAAATGATTCAATATGATCCGTCTGTATGTCTCTCTCCATTCTATACGTCTACATATAGGTTGGCAGAGGATCATTGGAAATATTCTTACATGGTAACTCCTACCCGTATCAAAAACAGTCGGAAGTAATTCTTTTTCACCTTTTTACTCTAAAAAAATATTTATACGAACTAGACACTTGTCTGACTTGGAGGAGAAATACCCACCAAAATTTATTAACTTTTACTTTAAAAACCTTTTATAATCTGAGATTTTACTGTTTTAATCATAAAATGTTTTTATAAAACTCCATAAGAATTTTATACTTTTAATATTTAAAAGTTGTCTGGCGCAAATAAGCCAAAATTGGCTCTTGCGCCATAAAACCCTATATTCACTCACGCAATACGCTGTTCCCCCTAGTAGAGTTTTCACGCCCCCCAGGGGTGTGCTCAACAGTTTGAGAAGTGATGTATTAGAGATAACGGAATTTTTGGAAAAATAAAGTCAAGAATATTGATAACAGTACTTAAAATTCACAGCTGCATCACTTCTCAACATTTTCAGTGGCCATGGTAGTCTTATGGTTAGGGTGCTAAGCCCGTGGTAGACAAGTCCTAGTGCCTCTAAAGACTCACCGTGTAGAGAGGTTTAAACGTGTTGAATCTATCGAGGTTTAAGTCCCTCCCGTTGGCGTGGTAGTTTGGAGGTGAGTGTATGCTTCAAATATATTCTCATTACTGGATCGAGGTTCAAAACTACACGGTCCGTTGCCAATAGCCCGTGTGTTGTTCTATAGTGCGGCGTTAATAAACACTCACTCATCCCAATATTAGCAAAAATTAAATCAAATGTTTATTCATCGACAAAAAGAACAGTTTTTCCCCATAGTTTGCTATTGAAAAAGGAAGCTACTGTTTTCCTTTTTCTTACAATCCATTGTTTATTTTAGTGTGTTGTTTTATTTCAATGACGGACCAGCTATGCTAGTTTCTTTTTTCATTTTATTTAACCTTTATTTACCTCTATAAGCTATTTACAAGTGCAGATAATTTTAATTATTTTATTATTGTGAACTTCGAGTATTAGGGTTAGGTTTTTTTTAAATACTCACGTCTGCGTATTACAGAGAAAATTCTCCTCTTGCTTGTTCCACTGAAAGTTCTTATCTGCCGGTACAGGGCATCAAGAAAGAATATTTGCATTAGTGTGCAGGACTGCACTTTATTTAGTTGAATTTAAGTTATCTATGGAAAAAGCTTACTAAATACAAAATGAGTGCAATTATACGAAACTTTTATTTTGGTACCATTGTTCAGTAACTTACAGAAGAGATGGATGGAAGAAAATTGTCCCCATTCACTTGTGGATCCTTTCAGCAAATGCAATTCGCTGTGACCCAGAAGCTCCCCTGCTGAACACAGAAAAGCTGATGAAAACACTCTAAATAGGAGTTTCCTTCTAATGGACCGTCTTAAGCTTCACTTCCCTCTATAATTGGTCTGCGCAAGAGAGCAAAATAAAGGATAGGATCCCTTGCTATCAACGTCATCAATACAGTGGAAAGGTTATTACCAGAATGTTTTCCTCCTGTTTCTATGATGACATCCTTCTGAGCTTTCTCTCAAAATCGGTTTATATGTATTAAAAGGTATATATTCTGGAGTTATATATACGCTGCAGCGCAATGGGGAAAATATAAAAATATAATATTAGCATTAGTTGTTTTTAAAACAAAAAATTGTTATTTCATAACAGTGTTTATTGAAGTATATATATGATAATCTTCCAAAAATTATTCAGATTTTAGCAAAACTTTTAAAATACTATTTCATGAAAACTTTTTTGCATAGCTATATTATAAATTTATAATTTGGAAAAATTACCAATTTAAGGTGTGAAGTTTTAATTTTTTTAAAGTAAACTCACAATTAAAAGATATTTTTTTGTAAAAAAACTTTCTGTAAGTGTTCGAAATTAAGTTATATTTCATGGGAGCACATATATAAATATGCTTTATTTCTTTTATAATTTTTAAATTTGGAATGAGTTTTTGTAGTAGCTGTTAAATTTATACGACGTTTAATGCTACATTGTTTTTTTATTATCGTTGTTTTTTTTTTCCAATTTACAAGTTTTTCCAACAAATCTTTCCCTTTAAAATAGAAGTTTTTTTTTGCCCCAAAGAAAATAATCGATAGTCAAAAATCTATTGCAATCCAACAAACCAAATTTCCACAATTTTATTCTTATGAAATGTTATTACTAGTTTCAAGGAGTAAAGAACTATTTTTTACCTTGACTTATTTCAAGAATCTTTCTAAGAGTGATGATTAATTATTCTCTATTAATCAAACTGCAATGTATTTAATAAATCCTAGAAAATGTAGTATATAAATTTGTGACGTATCTATTCTCGTACATTTCTTTAACCTACTTAGGAAATCTTTGGATCATCGATTCGCGTTATTCTCAACCAATCCTTCTGAAGAAGCCGCGATATATAAATTAAGTTAACTATATATAGTCGAGGTTTTTTAGCTAGATAGATAATAGGAGTGGATGTAAACCAGAAGTTACACAGTTGGGATTGTTACTGACAGGTTTCATTATTGAATTATGCTTATTAGGGAAAAGATTTAAAAGTGATGATTGATCACTGCGGTTAAATTAATATTAGATTAAAGCGGATAATAGATTAGATCCTATATAAAGTAAGGATCGGGTTTGATAGTCTCCTATTCATTCATGTTTTACCGTCGTTGTTCCACTTTCACGGTTAGCACCATGACATTCTCTTTCAGTTATTAATTGAATTGGTGTCGCTATTTTGTGAGGTCAATACATAGATTGATTGGATCATTGCTATTGTTTCTTCCCTATCTCCTACATATCTAACTGCCCTAGAGAGAGGTGAGGACCTCTCACAAATTCATTATATAGATGATGAAATTCGATGGTAATGATCAAACAATAAAATCTGAAATACACACAATTCTTTGAAAAATGATATTGCTGATGTATTAAAACATTATGGTTTTGATAATAAATATATTAAATCTAGTTTATCTTAAATCTAGCTTAACATAAGTGTGAAGAGAATGTAATAAAATGAAATAATTTAACAAACGATTCCTTTCTTTTGGGTTGATTTGGAGATACTGGAGAAGAAAGAATGTGTTTAATACTTATGAAACTTATTCAAAATTCAATGGTATCATTTTCAGAGAAAATTTCGTCAGATACATATTTATTTAATATGGTTCGAAAAAATCATTTTCAGGATGAAATCTCTCGTCACTTTTACGACCAGTAAAGGAATCATTCTCTTTAGAGGCAATTATCTGATTATCATATTCCTTTATGGAAAAAAAGCGTATAATACCATCAAAGAAAAGTACATATTTGTTTCATTTCAATTAGAAACAATATAACAAAAAACCATTTCTTTGAAAATACAGTGCATTTTTTTTAATCTAAATTTTTTTAATGTTTGATAAAAAACTGACATTTATTTGCTTTTTCCATCTTTTTTCTTAAATTAATTTCTATCTAATATGAAAAAAAAATAATTAAACGAATTGTGTTTTCTGACAGCGAAAAATAAATCAAATATTTTAAAAAATATTTATTTAATGCTCAGCATTCTTCAAAGGAATTTTTATATCAATAAAATTTTACGATATAGCGGGTTAAAAAGGTTCATATAAAAGGACCATTAATTTTTAATGACATAAAAGGAAGACTCTTTTGAAATTAACAACTTCAGTGGAATTAAATAAATTTACATTATTGCGTAACTGATGTTTTGGAAACAAAGTTTATATTTCAAAGATAATATATTCTTTAAGAAACGAAGATAATTATGTCATTAAATATTTTGTTGGATACTTCATATCAACGTACAGGCTTCGAACCTCGATAGTGAATACAATAGTTGAGCGTTCGAAGGCACAAAATGGTCGCGAGTGTCGTCGAATCGTGGATTCGTAATCTGGTGTGACTGAAAACCGTTGTTTATAGCTGCTAATAGACATTAAATATGTCAAAGGTTATAGTCCTAGCGTTGGCGTTGTGTGAAAGTCAGTGAGGGGGGTTGCCTCAAGTGTCGTCTTCGTCACCTGACCATGGTTCAAAATTATAAATAAAGAGTGTTTTCTTTCCAGGTATAGAAGTTTAAGTTGGCATTACTTTCCAAGATGGAGACCGATTTAACAGCTGTCAAGTGATTTATTCTCAGTTTGGTTTGGCAATTCATCAAAACGATCATCAAGCAAGGCGTAGATTCGTCGAATGGGCCCAAAACGAGATTGGGGTTGTTCGAGATTTCCATAAGCGAATTTTGTTTAGCGATGAAGCGCACTTCTGGTTGAATGGCTACGTCAACAAACAAAACTGCCGCATTTGGAGTGAAGCTAATCCACAAGTGTATGTCGAAACACCGTTACATCCAGAAAAACTGACTGTTTGGTGCACTTTATGGGCTGGTGGAATCCTTCTTCAAAAACGATGAAGGCCACAACGTTACAGTCAATGGTGATCGGTATAGAGCCATGATTATTAACTTTTTCATTCCTGAATTGAACAATCATGATGTCCTGGAGCTGTGGTTCCAACAAGACGGCGCAACATGTCACACAGATCGTGCCACAATCGATTTATTGAAAAACACGTTTAGTGACCGCCTAATTTCACGATTTGGATCTGTGAATTGGCCTCCAAGATCTTGTGATTTAACACCGCTAGACTATTTTCTGTGAGGCTATGTAAAGTCATTGTTCTATGCGGATAAGCCACAAACGCTTGACCATTTGGAAGGCAACATTCGCCGTGTTATTGCCGATATACGGCCACAAATGTTGGAAAAAGTCTTCGAAAATTGGACGTCCAGATTGGACTACATCCGTGGCAGTCCTACGCCAGAAATCCTATTTAAAATGTAATGCCACAAGATAATCTTTCGAATAAAAAAAATTCATGTCAATCGAATGATACATCGTTGTTTTATTGCAATTTAAAGTTCTATACCTCTAAAAAAACACCCTTTACTTTCACCGTTAGCCCTAGTATAGCTTCGAAGGGGACTTTAAAAAAAATTAACGAATTGAAGCCTAAAAGATTTGACGATTGTCAGCTCTTCTACATTGAGGTTATTTAGTAAAATCAGAGTTCGTGCCTACTCTCGGCTTCTGTAGATAATTTAAATTCTTCAACGCATCTCGTATTTACATAATGTACATAATTTTGGGTCAACTTACTGTCTCGTTTTTCTTGTATAATGATATTTTCAGGATAAGCTTAGTTATAACTACCCCTTATGTAATTTAAACGAACATTTTTCTGAAAGTAGAATTTAAATTATTAGTTTAAAGAATTTTATTTCCAATATGTATATTTTATGTAAATATTTCTTTTTTATTTGGCTTACAATTAATTGAAATAAAATTTTTGTCACGTGGTAGAATTTTAAATCAATCAACTATTTTTCCTCAACAAAAAATTATCAAAAATAATTCTAACTAGAATTTTACTGTTGATTTTCATAACATGATAGAATGTAAGATCGAGTGTTTGATTTAGTTAAAAAGCATAACAAACTGTTAAAATTAATTTTATCGTTAAGGTATCCTTACTTAAAAACTTCATCATTTGAAATATCATTGATATCAATAAAACTTAAGTAGGTTGAATGTGCGTTTGTCTAACAAATGGCTACACACAATTTATCGAAACTTAGCCATGCGTCAAGGAATTCTTTTTGGAAATTTTTTCACACGGATAAAGATTTTGATTGATGAAAAAGATTTGAAAAACTGTAGCGTGTTACTTTAGGCGAGGTAATTAAATGCAAAAAAGTCGGATTGAATGTGAAAAGTGATTGGTTTTGTGGCTTTCTTCAACAAATAATACGATGTACATAAAATTAATAGTTATATTTAGAATGAAAAATGATCAAAGCAATCCATAAATATAAGTCTTTTTTTCCTTTATTTGGACAGGCAGATAAAAAACTACTGCCATCAACTTTTAGGATGAAATATTTATTTAAATCATTAATTATTCGATGAAGCTTACTGCTATTAACATTTTTTTATATTTATTTGGAATGAAATTGTTTATTAATTCATAAATTATGTCAACACAATATCAACAAAAACTGGTAAACGTAAGATGCTTAAAGGGATTTTTTTTAAAATTCTGGAATAAAGTTAGTTTGATCAGGGACCCAATACCCCCCCTCCCATATTTCAATAATATGGAACTGGACTAAGATGAAGAAAGTTCAACCGGACCTCTTTTTAAAGAAATCGCTTAATCCCGAAAAAAGTTCGTTATATGGAAATTCGTTATATAGAAGTTCATCTTTCAATATAGTTTATAAACTACATAAAACCAATTTTAAATTTATAAACACTATATACCAAAAACAGTACTTATTCGTACCTTTTTGTAAATTAATATATGTTTATTTTACATATCTTACCTATCAAAAAAAGAAAGAAAAAAACTGCAATGAAAACAAGAAAGAGGATATCGAGGAATATACTGTACTTTCAACCTTAAAAATAATTATGTATTAAAATTAATGAATTTTGAAGACATTTCCTTATTTAAAGCATACATGTAATTTTTAGCATACATTATTTTATAATTAGAACTCCACTGAGGGTGAAAGTGGATACCTAAGATGTTTCTATATAGTGAACTGCCCAAAGGGGGTTAAAGGCTGTACTTCTTGGATGAAAATCCCAGAATTCTATTGCCCTCGGCGAGTTAGGCACTTAATAAGACCAGTTCAAGATTTATGACCACCATAAAATATTATAGAATAACTTGAATGAGAATAACTTGAAATGTCAAGAAATACTTTAAAAATAGGGACAAAATGAATCACAAGAGAAAATGTTCGTTATATAGAAAATGCACTTCGCTATAGGGAGATTATTTCACGAAGAAAATCGTGAAATGTTCTTGGTTCCAATAAAAAGTTCGCTATATAGAAAATTTCGCAATATAGAGGCTCGTTATATATGGAGGTTCGACTGTATTATAGTGTGTTACTATGAAATGTTGAATAATCTCACACAGAGCAGCAGGTCTCCCGAAAGCCCCCCTTGTCTGTTCTGATGGAGGGATAGGATGGCATAGGAATAGATCGTAGATACCTATTTAAGATTTTTAAAAAAAGGGAAATAACATAGTTTTATTTATGAATGATAGTGATATTTTTTTCTGGATGTTCACATAAGACTCGGATGATCGATGTTGACCTTTGAGTCAAAGGGTATTCATAGGATAGAGAGGCTGGATAGATTTTCAGATCAGAATGCTATATAGCAGTGTTTCTCAAACTTTCAATACTGGCGACCCAATTTGCAATCATAATTTTTGTCGCTCCCCCCTGTACACCAATAATGTATTTACTGCAATAAAAATGCACTTTGAGAGAGAAACGCGTAAGTTACAATACAATCTTAATTATAAACCGGACAAATTGATACGATAAGTATATTAAATTTTGTGTATATGTAACTTTTCAATAATATATAATTTAAGAAAATTACTTAAAATATATATTACTTACTTATTATTATGTTATTTTTCTTTCCCTAATTTTTAAATTGAAACAGATCGCAAAATGATATATTTAATTAAAGATTTATTTCCTTCAGCATTCATTTCTCAAAGTACAAATGTCATTAGAAAAATAGTCTAGTCAATGTTGCTCTCTATCATATCCATCACATCTGGCATTATAGGGTATGTTTGCGTGAGTTTGGGCAACCTATCGGACGTCTGCGCAAAACATGTAAAAATGCTTTTCCTCGTACAATTCCAGTCAGTTATGGTTGACTCGATACTCCTATAGATACCGAATCTAGCTTGAATGTACATTTTTTTTAATTTACACGTTAATTGTAATTCACGGGAATTAAGTATTTACGGCAGTAGATTAAAACAATATCATACATACATTTTTAAGTCGTAAGCAAACATTCGATGATAATAAAAAATCAACAAGTACACAGACGAACGAGCATGGTTCCGAAAAGTAAATCAAGGCGATATTCTCAAAAATACTTAAATTTTGGATTTACCACTACTGAAGTAAATGATGTGGGGAAAAAAAGCCCCAGCTCGATATGTGTTAAAACTTACAAATCTGTAGAACAACATGTGAAAGTTGTTTTTAAAACATATAAAATCATTTAGCTATGTTGGCAAAGAATTTTAAAAAGTATTTTCTGGATGAGGACAACTTGGTAGCCAGTTACGAGTGGATAAGGGATCTAATTCAAGATACTCCAGAAGGGCTCTCAACTTCCGAAGAAGAAATCTTCATCGAATTCATATCCAGAGAAAAATTAAAATGCAATTTTGTAATAAATCGCTCTTTGAATTTTGGGAAGAGGTGGATGAGGAATTATCTGTACTGAAAACAAAAGCACTTCGTATACTATTACCATTTTCAACATCCTACCTTTGTTAAACCGGATTTTCTGCGGTGGATGCTTTGAAGACAAAATTTAGATCTCAGCTAAATATAGAAAAATAACTCTTTAAGTGTCAGCTTCTGATATTACACTTTCTTTTCAAAAACTTTCCTCTACAAGACAAGCCCGTAGAAGTCCCTAATAATTATTTAACTTGTTCTTAATTTAGTAATAAGATTGATTGATTCAATATTAACGTCGCACTGTTCAGCTGCACGAGGGCTTTTGATGACGGACCACGTAATTTTGAACCATGGTCAAGTGACGTGGACGACACCTGAGCTGGCACCCGTCTCTCCTAACTACCACTCCACACCAACGGGAGTACGCTTCAGCTCTCGACAGATTTAACGTGCATCACTGCCCTACACGGAAGGTCTTTAGTACTTGGCTCGAACTCGTGAAAAGGCAAGCCACGATCCGATACCTATACCACTAGGCTACCACGACCAAATTTAGTTATAAGAAATTATTTATAAAATACCTTCTTCAGTAAAGATACATTAAACGCGTATACTGGATGAAACACCGACTCTTCGCACGAACTTTTTTTTTTAAAAATAAAACATTATTCTTGGTATAATAGCTGAACTGTAAGGAGAGTAAAACTGTGTGAACGACATTGTATACAAAAATGTAAAATGATTTTTTTAGATAAATGCTATAATTGTAAATAACTGTTTAAAAGAACTGTAATTTTTTAAACCTCACAGAATTAGAATTTAGAATTAATGTTAAATATTGAAAAAGAATATAAAATTCCGATGAAGAATAATTGTGTTACTTTTTAACATTTAAAAGCGAGAAGACTTCAAAAATATATGTAACCGTGGCTTGCTTTGTCAAGCCCAGAATATAAAATTCTGAAATGGAAGAATAAGGTGTGTCCACGTTATGGTTCAAAATTTTTCGCCAAAACATTTAAAGTGCGACGTTAATATTCAATCAATCAATCAATCAAAATGTTTTAACCCGGGAGCTGGTGCGTACTCGATACTAACGCTAATGGTAGTGCGGGGGGACTCAGTCACCCCATTCATTTGTTTATAATTATTTTTACTGTACACGATACAAATCGGAATTCCAGTGAATAATTTAATTTATAGAAAGTATACTTACCTTCTTTCAAGGACTACTCTATTCTTTGATGATTTGAGATAAAATCCAATAAACCTGAACTAAAATGATTCAAAAGTACAAGACAATAATAAAGGATGCAAATCAGACGCTTTTCACTAATATTACAGAAATGTTAAATCATTTAATTCTTTTCCAAATATCGTAAAACTCTATTATTTTCAATTTCCCTAAGCGAAAAACAAACGCATAAAAGATGGGACGGAACTAATATTGAATAACCATACCACACATAAGATTGAAGGTCAATCAACTGATTAGCAAACGTACTATGCAGCCTGGCTGGAAAGTGAATCACGTCTTCCTTTTCTTTTTCTACAACTAATGTACAGTATTTGAATAATAATTACAGTGATGAATTGTTTATCTTAGAATTTTTCTCACGGCCTGGGTTTCGTTTTTTTCTTTTAACGAGTAATATTTATATTAAAACGTAATAAAAAAATCTCTAATTGAGGAAATACAGCAAATAAAACAAAACGGTTTTTTCTTTAATTTGGTTTTGGGATTAAAGATAGCTATTTGATGACGGAAAAAAGCCAGATAATAAACATAAATTATGTCAGTGTTGTTGTGTGTATTTTTTTTTTTATTATGGAAGAAAGCATTTTGTTTTACTTCTCTTTCCGGTTATTTTTTTTTGAAAAAAATCTTTAAATTTTCGATATGCTCGCGCCCCCCTTGTAGGGTCATCGCGTCCCCCAGGGGGGGCGCCCCACACTTTGAGAAACACTGCTATATAGCAGTAGTACTCAACCTGCGGACCACGGGCTGCATGCGGCCCACCGAGCGTTTTTAAGTGGCCCGGGCATGGCTCATTGCTGTGAGAAATTCATCAATTTAAGAACATAGTATCAAAAATTTGGTGGGAAATTCTTTGTCAAGAAATCAAACACATCAATTTTGGATTTTGCTGTCGGTGTCGTACGGGTACGAATTGGTAATATTTTCCTATTTGAAACGGTTGCGGTTAATGATAACAGAAAGCAGTGGAGTAGCGACAATTTTATGGGTGGAACTAATTTGTATTTATCTTTATATCTTAGAAGTGAAAAGTATTTGAAGAAAATATATCATTTCAAGACGATTGGGAGTTTGACTATTTTGCAGTGGAAGACAAACATGTATCAGTAATTGTTAGATTTGTCGCGGAAGTGCTGTATTTAAAAAATACCAATAAACAGGAATCACTAAATGAAGCTTTTCTTCGAGTATCTCTTTCAAGAGGTTTGTTATATTATTGGTAATCATATGAAACCCCGATTATTGATGCAGAAATTGCGAAGGAGAATTTCTTAAATGCTTATAATTTAATGTTAGTGACAAAAATAAAAATTACAAAAAATAATAATTAAAAAAACAGGAGTTATAATATTTGGATTAAATTTCCAGTGTTATCTTGGACTTAAAGCATTTCTACCCCACCCACCCCGCACTCCCCCATTAATCCACATGTTGCGGCCCGCGTAAAATAGCTTACATATGTATGCGTCCCAGCAGAAAAAAAGGTTGAGAGAGAGAGAGTGCCCTGCTATATAGTATGTCTGAAATGTTCTTTGCAAAGTAATTACATCTATCCAACTTCTTAACAGAGCACTCTCGGATGCAGGAAGTGTCTTGGAGATTAGTGGGATTTATTATCCTAAAATCTGATAAAGAACCTCATAAACAGCACTAGATTTCATTGTGATGTATTGCTGTCATAGATGATCATTAGTCATATTTGACCGCATCCTTCTCTTCCTGCAGTATTTTTTGAGTATCTTGCATATAACCGTTTATCTACTGACGGTAATTACAGTGGTGGCAAAAAGTCCTGAAGACACTCCTTTTTTAGCGTAATTTTTGTATTTGACTTCCTTTTTCGTTGTGAAATTATCGCTCTATCTTAAATATTATTATTGATTTTAATGTATTTTTTATGATGATTTCAAATCTACTACTAGTTTCTTAATGAATAAAATATTTTTGTAGTAAAGCTTCCTGAACACAATAATGTGAAATATGTGCAGAATAAAACAATATAGAATAACATAATATGCAAAGAAGAATAACAGGAAAATTAACAAATACGGTATATTTTTAATAAGCATTTTGAAAATTACATTGATGTCATATGTTAGAAAATCGATATTTTATGGGCCAGCAGTTTGCTTTAATTACGGCTCTACATCTTTTTGGCATGGAATGCACCAATTTCAAAAGAAGATCTTTCGTGACAATATGGGAAGAAGGAAAATATTAAAGCTTCAATTTATTCACGTTTGTTTGAAGGTTTTTTCTTTGAAATTTCATAACTAATTTTAAACCATAAGTTCTCTAACGGATTAAGGTCGGGAGACTGTCCTGGCCAGTTCATTCTATTCACAGTATGGGCTTTCAACCATTTCTGGAGTACCTTTGCACGATGACATGGGGCGTTATCGTCCTGAAAAATCCATGACTGATTGCCAAAAAGATCTCTCGCAGTTCGTAGCAATTTATTTTGTAGTATTTCAATGTAATCCATGGCTTTCATTGTTCCGCTAACGATGTGAAGTCTTCCAACACCACGAGAAGACATACAACCCCATACCATCACTTTTGTCGGGTACTTTACTGTGGGCTTCAGACACTGATGGCTGAATTCCTCATGAGTGCGTCGTCTTACATAGGCACTACTTTGGTTGCCAGAAATACAAAAATACCCCTCGTCACTAAATATAACCTTTTCCCAGTCTTTAATAGTCCATAATGAATGTTCCCTTGCCCGGGTCAATCGCCTCTTGCGTTGAAATTCAGTCAGTAATGGTTTTGGGTACGCTTTACAGCCTCGTAACCCAATTTCCAGCAGTCTTCCTCTAACAGTTCTTGGGCACACACTCACATTTGATGTCAAAGTCCATTGTTTCAAAATTTGAGAGAAATTAAGCTTTCTGTTTGAAAGTGAAATTCTGTGCAATAACCTGTCTTCACGTAAAGATGTTTTTCTTGGTTGTGTCCTGATTGCCCCCTGTCCGCAATAAAATTTGTTTCAGAAAATCTTTTCAAAGTTCTCACAACAGTAGAAATGCCACATGGTACTTTAGCGGCAATTTGGCGCATAGAATAACCTTCTTCCTTCAAATGTATTATTTTATACCTTTTATTCTCAGGAAGATATGAAAATTTAGCCATAATTCCAATATTTTCCACAAACGCACTTCAAATTGCTTTCAATACACTATTTTCCACAAGCACACAACTGCATTCAATACAATAAACCACGTTTCCCCTTTTTCTTTCAACCCTTTATCGCTACTATTCTCTGATTGGTTGAAATAACGGAGCATTCCATTGGTGGAAAACACACTCACTCGTTCTTACATTGACATCGTGCTTTCTTGTCAAGGTTTTTTCCACATATCAATGAAACTATTTACTTTATTTGGAATCTACAAACAGATTTGAAACCAGCATGAAAAAATACATTAAAATCAATAACAATATTTAAGATAGTGCGATAATTTCATAACGAAAAATGAAGTAAAACACAAAAATTACGCAAAAAATGAGTGTGTTCAGGACTTTTTGCCACCACTGTATAAGTACCACTCACTTTAAAATAACATAGAATAACCATTTTTGGGAATATTCTGACAATACTTAGCAGGAATAATTCTTTTAAATGCACTCTTCTATAATACATGGCAGCACACGTCTATGATTAGTATTTTAGCGGGGAAGGTAAATAGTTTTATAGCAGAAGTTGCGTTTTCAGCGGATCGGAAAGATTATCATTTTTGTCCCGAAAAAATAGTTAATGTCAAACTTTAAGCGTCTTATTTTTTGTATGTAAATGAAGACCTTAGAAAACGATTTGTGAACAGTGCGTAAAATTAATTTTGAATATATTTAATTAATTTTTTACTGTAACAGATAAAATTTCCCAAAGTTGAGTATTTTGCTTATGTATATTGCCTAATTTTCAAAGTAGAGATTCAGAAAAATATTCCATGGAAAACAACTGCAGTAAATCATAATGCAGTAGATAAAAGGTTAATGGATATACATCATGACTATAATTGAGTACCGTTTGTTTTTCGTTATCTTTTTATAAAAACTTTTGAGCATTTTCATACTAAATTACATATAAGTTCTCTCAGTAACCGTTATATTTAAATTCAGTACTAAAATCAGTAATTCCTTAAAAACTCAGTAAAATATGTATGTACCTTAATTTTTGTAGTTGAATATATATAGGATACGACTACTAGAAGAATATAGGTTTTAAAAATATAGCAAGAGACAAATTGAATATTCATATTCAGTTTGTATGAAAGGATGTTCTTCAAAGGGACATATAACGAACTGAATCAATTTGGTTAATTTTGTTTTCTTAAATTTACTCGCAAGGTTCTTCTAGAGGTAGTTTCTCTGACTAGAAAGTTTATAAGTGCGATAGATAGTATTTCTAAAAATTTGCTGCGAGTACTTTTCCTATTTCCATACTGCAGTGTTTCTCAAACTTTCAATACTGGCGACCCAATTTTCAATCATAATTTTTGTCGCGCCCCCTGTACATCAATAATGTATTTACTACAATAAAAATGCACTTTTACTCTAAAGCTACAATGCGATCTCAATTATAAACTGTATAAGTATTAAATTTTGTATATGTTACTTTTAAGTAATATATATTTTAAGAAAATTACTTAAAATATATATTACTTACTTATATATATTATGTTTTTTTTCTCTAATTTTTAATTGGAACAGATCGCAAAATGATATATTTAATTAAAGATATATTTCCTTCAGCATCCATTCCTCAAAGTACAAATATCATTAGAAAAATAGTCTAGTCTATGTTGCTTTCTATCATATCCATCACATTTGGCATTATCGGATACGTTTGCGTGAGTCTGGGCAACCTATCGGACGTCTGCGCAAAACATGTAAAAATGTTTTTCCTCGTACAATTCCAGTCAGTTTTGGTCGACTTGATACTTCTATAGCTACCGAATCTACCTTGAATGTACATTTTTTTTAATTAGCACGTTAATTGTAATTCACGGTAATTAAGTATTTACGGCAGTAGATTAAAACAAAATCATACATGCATTTTTAAGTCGTAAGCAAACATTCGACGATAATAAAGAATTAACAAGTACACAGACGAACATGGTTCCGAAAATTAAATCAAGGAAATATTCTCAAAAATACTTAAATTTTGGATTCACCACTACTGAAGTAAATGATGGTGGGAAAATGCCCCAGCTAATTATGTGTTTAAGCTTACAAATCTGAAGAACAACATGTGAAAGTTGTTTTTAAAACCATGTAAAATCATTTAGCCATGTTGGAAATAAATTTTAAAAAGTATTTTCTTGATGAGGACAACTTGGTAGCAAGTGACAAGTGGATTACGGATCTATTTCAAGATACTCCAGAAGGGTTCTCAACTTCCGAAGAAGAAATCTTCATCGAATTCATATCCAGAGAAAAATTAAAATGCAATTTTGTAGTAAATCGCTCTTTGAATTTTGGGAAGAGGTGGATGAGGAATTATCTGTACTGAAAACAAAAGCACTTCATATACTATTACCATTTTCAACGTCCTACCTTTGTTAAACCGGATTTTCTTCGGTGGCTGCTTTGAAGCCAAAATATAGATCTCAGCTAAATATAGAAAAATAACTCAGTGTCAATTTCTGATATTAAACCTTCCTTTGAAAAACTTTGCTCTACAAGACAAGCCCATGGAAGTCACTAATAATTATTAAACTTGTTCTTAATTTAGTATTAAGAAATTATTTATAAAATACCTTATTCAGTACTGATACATTAAACGTGTACTGGCGGAAACACCGGCTCTTCGCACGAGTCCATTTTTTAAAAAAATATAACGTTATTCTTGATATAATAGCTGAACTGTAAAGAGAGTAGAACTGCGTGCACGACATTGTATACAAAAATGTAAAATGATTTTTGAGATAAATACTATAATTGTAAATAACTGTTAAGGGAACCAGGACATGCTCGAAAGAGTAAAATGCCAAAATTAAGACCCTTTGTTTGAGACATATATCATTTACAATTTCCAATAGAGCTTAGATTTTTTATGTCTATAATAAAGATAATTCATTTATTCTGTAGAACTACAAAAATAACTTTTTACTCCAAAAGTTTTTTTTTACTACTTAATTTAAGTAATACATAATTTTTGAGAACTCGTAATATATACTTACGTTTAGGTACCATTTTTTTAAAAAAGTATCCTTTTTTTATGCAAAATATTTTTTACACATACATAAAATAATACATAAATACAGTGAAACCATTTTTTTAGTAAAATTCTAGTATAGTTTCTTTAAAAAAATTATGAAACTTTGAAATTTGAATTTTTTTTTTTTTTTATTTTTCTGCTTTTTTTTATGCATAAAACTATTTTTAAAAAAATAGGCACTATTTTAGTAGAAAAAAATAGGTTCACTATATGAATAGGCATCTTGTATAGAAGTATAAAAAATCAGGAATCATACAGTGCAATAGTTTTTTTTAAAAATGTACCTAAATGTAAAAAAATGTGCTTTTGAGAAAAAGTGAAAAAACTAAAAAAAAAACAATATTTTCACATATTATGCACTTAATTATTATTTCCTTGCCTATTTTTATGTGACTAATAATAAATCCTTAACCATTTTCTAGAGTTACAAAAGTAATTTTAAATTCATATGTTTTTTTTCCCTTTGTTTTAGTTAACATGAACATAATTTGCGAGATCTTGTAATACATATTTTCATGTATAGGTACCATTTCTTACAAAAATATTCTTTGAATATGCAAAAACATTTACACATATATATAAAGTAACATATTAAACATAATGAATCTGTTTTTAACTAATTAATTGCATAATTTCTTAAAAATAATCATAAAACCTTAAAATTATGAAAACTTTAATTTTCTTTTTTTACATATAAAATCAATTTTCAAAAAATTAGACTCATACTAAAAGATATTTTGTTCACGGTATGCACATGTATCCTGTTTAGATATATAAAAGGTTTCAAGCAATATGCTACAATAGTTTTTTTAAAGTTACCAAAATTTAAAAAAATTAAACATTCGAGAAAAAATATAATAAAACTTATGAAAAAAATATCTCCTTTCATTATAGATTTGATTAATATTTCCCCACTTGGTATTCATTTTCTTCATCTAAATTCTGTTTATCCATTTTCCTTTTTAAAGACCTTCTTTTATTTCTGGCTTCCAATGACACTTTATTTACTGTACGTTCAGCCTCAAAAATTCGTTTCTTATCAATTATAAGTAAGGCACGTTCTGTGTTGTATCCTGGTTTAATGCCCAGAGCTTCAAAGACTTTGATCCTACTTACATATCCATCGTTAAAACAAATTACAGCATCCATAACTCCAAATTTCAAAGTTTCAATGCCAACAAAAACTGTTTTAGGAATTCGCTCCCAAATACATTTGTTAAAACTTTCATTGGGATTTTGTGTTCTTCCATGAAGGCACTTTTTCAATAAGTCCTTCTCTGTAAGATCCCGAAACACTTTTTTCACTTTAAATAAAATTGACTCTTGTAAAGAATACTTGTGAAAGAAAATTCTCCCGTAACAATGCTACGGTTATAACCGCACCAGCTATCTCACCAAGAGGACACAAAGCGTGTTGAGGATTATCCTCAGTACTTAGTTTATGAAAATAGCCCATATGGCTCTTTTCATGTCCTCCACAGATGACAAATTTTTACGGATTGCTAGCGCATAATAATGTTGGATTGAGTCCACTTCTTTAAGCGTTAGCCGTCCACGTCCCGAAATATTTTTCCCATCTGATAGCTTAATGCCTTTGCTCATTTTTAGAATGTTTCTCAGCCTTGTGCCTATACCAGTGCTTCTCAAACTTTCAATACTGGCGCCCCCCTTTTCAATCACAATTTTTATCGCGCCCCCCCTTATACATAATAATTTACTGAATGCAATAATAATGCACTTTTACGATAAAGCAACAATATTTATTATAAACCGTACAAATTCATGACATAAGTATTGAATTTTGTATATGTTACTTTTAAGCAGAAAAAAAAGTTAAGTAATAGGATAATTACTAAGTTATTTTTCCTTTCTCTGATTTTTAAATTGGAACATATTACAAAATGCGGTGGTTGCTTAGAAGACAAAATATAGATATCAGCTAAATGTAGAAAAAGAACTCAGAGGGTCAATTTCTAATCATAAGCATTCCTTTGAAAAACTTTGCTCTGTAAGACAAGCAGTGTTTCTCAAACTTTCAATACTGGCGACCCAACTTTCAATCATAATTTTTGTCTCGCCCCTTGTACAACAACAATGTATTTACTGCAATAAAAATGCACTTTGAGAGAGAGACGCTAAAGTTACAATTAGATCTTAATTATAAACCGTACAAATTAATACGATAAGTATATTAAATTTTGTGTATATGTAACTTTTCAGTAATATATATATTTTAAAAAAATTACTTAAAATATATATTACTTAGAATTATGTTATTTTTCTTTCTCTAATTTTTAAATTGGAACAGATCGCAAAATGATGTATTTAATTAAAGATTTATTTCCTTCAGCATTCATTTCTCAAAGTACAAATGTCATTAGAAAAATAGTCTAGTCAATGTCGCTCTCTATCATATCCATCACATCTGGCATTATAGGGTACGTTTGCGTAAGTCTGGGCAACCTATCGGACGTCTGCGCAAAACATGTAAAAATGCTTTTCCTCGTACAATTCAGTCAATTTTGGTCGACTCGATACTCATATAGCTACCGAATCTAGCTTGAATGTACATTTTTTTAAATTTCCACGTTAATTGTAATTCACGGTAATTAAGTATTTACGGCAGTAGATTAAAACAATATCATACATAAATTTTTAAGTCGTAAGCAAACATTCGACCATAATAAAGAATCAACAAGTACACAGACGAACGAGCATGGTTCCAAAAATTAAATTAAGGCGATCTTCTCAAAAATACTTAATTTTTTTGGATTTACCACTACTGAAGTAAATGATGGAAAAAAAGCCCCAGTTCGATATGTGTTAAAACTTACAAATCTGTAGAACAACATGTGAAAGTTGTTTTAAAACATGTAAAATCATTTAGCTATGTTGGCAAAGAATTTTAAAAGTATTTTCTGGATGAGGACAGCTTGGTAGCAAGTTACGAGTGGATTAGGGATCTATTTCAAGATACTCCAGAAGGGCTCTCAACTTTCGAAGAAGAAATCTTCATAGATTTCACATCAAGTGAAACATTAAAAGGCAATTTTGTAATAAATCGCTCTTTGAATTTGGGGTAGGGGGTGGATGAGGAATTATCTGTACTGAAAACAAAAGCACTTCGTATACTAATACCATTTTCAACATCCTACCTTTTTCAAACCGGATTTTCTGCAGTGGATGCCTTGAAGACAAAATATAGATCTCAGCTAAATATAGAAAAATAACTCTTTAAGTGTCAATTTCTGATATTATAAACCTTCCTTTGAAAAACTTTCCTCTACAAGACAAGCCCGTGGAAGTCTCTAATAATTATTAAACTTGTTCTTAATTTAGTAATAAGATTGATTGATTGAATATTAACGTCGCACTGTTCAGCTGCACGAGGGCTTTTGACGACGGACCACGTAATTTTGAACCATGGTCAAGTGACGTGGATGACACCTGAGCTGGCACCCCTCTCTCTAACTACCACACCACACCAACGGGGGAAAACGTTTCAACTCTCAACAGCTTTTACGTGCATTGCTGCCCTACACGGTGGGTCTTTAGTGGTACTGGGCTCGAACTCGTGACAAGGCAAGCCACGATCCGATACCTATACCACTCGGCTACCGCGGCCAAATTTAGTAATAAGAAATTATTTATAAAAAATACCTTCTTCAGTACTGATACATCAAACATATACTGGATGAAACACCGACTCTTCGCACGAGTTCATTTTTTTAAAAAATAAAACATTCTTGATATAATAGCTGAACTGTAAGTAGAGTAAAACTGTGTGCACGACATTGTATACAAAAATGTAAAATGATTTTTTTTTAGATATATGCTATAATTGTAAATAACTGTTTACAAGAACTGTAATTTTAAACCTCACACAATTAGCATTTAGAATTAATGTTACATTATGAAAAAGAATATAAAATTCCGATGAAGAATAATTGTGTTACTTTTTAACATTTAAAGCGAGAAGACTTCAAAATGTTTTAACCCGGGAGCAGGCGCGTACTCGATACTAACATTAATGGTAGTGCGGGGGGACTCAGTCACCCCAATCATTTGTTTAGAATTATTTTTACTATACACACACGATACAAATCGGAATTCTAGTGAATATTTTAATTTATAGAAAGTATACTTACCTTTTTCAAGGACTATTCAATTCTTTTGATGATTTGAGAAAAAAAATCAATAAAACTGAACTAAAATTATTCAAAAGTACAAGACCATAATAAAGGACGCAAATCAGACACTTTTCAATTATCCTACAGAAATGTTAAACCAATCAATTCTTTTCCAAATATCGCAAAAACTCAATTATTTACAATTTCCCTAAGCGAAAAGCAAACGCATAAAAGATGGGAGGGAACTAATATTGATAATAACCATACCATAAGATTGAAGGTCAATCAAATGATTAGCAAACGTACTATGCAGCCTGGCTAAAAAGTGAATCATGACTTCCTTTTCTTTTTCTACAACTAATGTACAGTATTTCAATAATAATTACAGTGGTGAATTGTTTATCTTCTTAGAATTTTTCTCAGGGTCTGGGTTTCGTTTTTTCTTTTAACGAGTAATATTTTATGTTAAAACGTAATAAAAAAATCTCTCATTGAGGAAATACAGCAAATAAAACAAAATGTTTTTTTTCTTGAATTTGGTTTTGGGATCAAAGATAGCTATTTGATGACGGAAAAAAGCCAGATAATAAACATAATTATATCAGTGTTGTTGCGTGTATTTTTTATTATGGAAGAAAGCATTTTGTTTTACTTCTCTTTCCGGTTATATTTTTTTGAAAAAAATCTTTAAATTTTCGATACGCTCGCGCCCCCTTTGTAGGGTCATCGCGCCCCCCCAGGGGGGCGCGCCCCACACTTTGAGAAACACTGGCCTATACGCTTTTGCACATGGCCAACACATTCTAATTTTTCAACTTCTGTGTTGCCATATACTTTCGCTTCTTTTATAGTAAGAAATCCTTTTGAGTCCCCATCACCAAGATACTGCGTATAAGATGCTTTTCGTGATGTTTCAGATCGCTGAAATATACTTAATACCCCCCGACATTCCATTCCCCCACTGAATCCTTCGTAATTTTTAGCACAATTTTCACATGTTTTTTTTTTTTTTTTTTTACCCTTACATGAAGAACAATATTTTGTGAGAGCTTCAAAGTCGATAACCTTTCCGTTCTCAACAGACATAGCACATACAACTCCATTCAATGAAGAATAGCCTCTTTTATGCCATGTGCCATCCAGAGCCACAGCTATATTTGTATTATTATCATTCGCTATGACTGCTTCGTGAACAGCTGCATTCATGGAGTCTTCACTAATTGTTTTTAAAACATTTAAAAACAAAAATTATGGCGTTCAAACTTTGCAGGTGGTTGAGGCAAATTCATGAGCCCACAGAATATTCGAGCAACGGCTCCACCTTTTCCGATAGCTCTCATTCCATATGTCAATCTTAGGTTAACATCATAACATTTATTTGATATTTTTGATGACATTTAGCTCGTCGATTCTCCACAGTTGTGACAAATTATTTCCAAACTCACAGCTAAACTTCTACGACTTTTTAAATTTTCTCTCAGCTCAATTTTCTCTGAAGAACAGCAATATTTACAACATAAGAGATTTTTCATAAGGGAAGATAATAAATCCAGTTCAACGATTATGTTTACATTTTGAGAAACTTGTTCTTTTAGTAAATCCGGTATTTTAATTTTTCTCTTAGAAGCACTTTCCACGGAATTCGAAAGCAATTCTTCAGTCGATTTAGACTTTTTATGTTGATTGCTAGTATACTTCCTTCTGCCAAATATTTTTATTCTTGACATAATTATTCTTTTAAAAAAAGTTAGATTCTTTTAAAATCTTATGAATATTATTAAATATAAGTAAAAAATAAATATTTCTTACGAAAATTAATGTAAAATTAAGTAGTTGTATGCCACAAGAAACTTCGGAATAGACGAACTCGGTTCAAAACATTGCCATAAACTGAAATTTAAAGTAAGAAATTTTGTCACACAGCTTGGAACAATAGCTCACGCATAAACGTGGCTAAAAAGTAGCGGGGTTAACATTCAAACGAAAAAAACAATCAAAAGCTAATATAGATAAAACACAGGGGAAACTACATATTTAAAGTTCAAAGGGGCGTGTCAAAAGGGGCGTGGGCATTTATTTACATTTTTATTTTTCATATTTCAGGGCTATTTTATCAACAAACATATAAGTATTATACATTTTTAGATTCAGAAAAATAAGCACTATTTTTTAGAACTAAAATTGAAAAATCGATTATTTCAAAGTATATGATGTCCCTGTTCTTTTAAAAAGAACTGTAATTTTAAACCTCACAGAATTAGCATTTAGAATTAATGTTAAATAATGAAAAAAAGAATATAAAATTCCGATGAATAATAGTGTTACTCTTTAATATTTAATGCAGAAATACTTCAAAATGTTTTAACCCGGGAACAAGCGCGCATTTGATGCTAACGCTAATTGTAGTGCGGGAGACTCAGTCACCCCAATCATTTGCTTATAATTATTTTTACTGCACACGATACAAATCGGAATTCCAGTGAATAATTTAATTAAGCAAAAGTATACTTACCGGGTTTCAAGGACTATTCAATTAATTTTTCTTTGATGATTTGAGTTATTAGTTACTACAAGTTATTGTAGTTTTAATGAGCTTGCATGATCGAGTGAGTGAATATTAACGTTCGACTGTTCAGCTACACGAGGGCTTTTCGAGACGGACCTCGTAATTTTGAAACATGGTCAAGTGACGAGGACGAAACTTAATCTGTGTGGCCTCTTTTAACTACCACATCACTCCAACAAGAGGACGTTTGAGCTCTCGACAGATTTAACAAGCATCTCTCCCCTACACGGCGGATCTTTAGTGGTACTGGGCACGAACTCGTGACATCTTTGGTGATCAACAAATATCATGTTGAACTTTTTAATTGTCTTTTTACAACGCGAACTGAACCTTGTGGTACACTTATGGCTTCATATTTCAGTTGATGGAGTTCTTTATGAAGCATTTGAAAATTTTCCTTTCGTTTCATGTTCATCGTGTTTCTCAATCATGAATAATATGCATTCTTTTGCTTGATCAGTTTCAACTTCCTTCAATAGAGATCACAGATGCCCCGCACCACCGCTCCCGGGTTAAAAGTGTATTCAGAAAAAAATACGGATGTTCTAAAAAGGATTATGACGTTTTTCACTATGCTTTATATGTTTGAGATGACTCTTAAAAATAAATCTTAGCCAAATAATCCTTCAAATCAATCAATGCTTTTCCAAATATCGTAAAACTCTTCATTATTTACAATTTCCCCAAGCGAAAAACAAACATATAAAAGATGTGTAGAAACCATACCAGTAAGTCTGAAGGTCAATCAAATGATCAGCAAATATTTTATGCTGCCTGGCTTAAAAGTGAATCATGTCTTCCTTTTCTTTCTATTACTAATGTACAGTATTTCAATAATAATTACAGTGATGAAATGTTTATCTTCTTAGAATTTTTCTCAGGGTCTGGGTTTCGTTTTTTCTTTTAACGAGTAATATTTATGTTAAAAAAGAAAAACGCCACATGATAAACATAAATTATATCTGTGTTGTTGTACATTTTTTTATTATGGAAAAAAGTATTTTGTTTCACTTCTTTTCGAATATTTTTTTTAAAAAAAACTTTAAATTTTTGATATGCTCACGCCCCCCAGGGGGCGCGCCCCACACTTTGACAAACACTGCCATAATGTTTTGAAACTAATAAAAAAGATTGTATTATAAATTGGAGTTCATAAAATTCCCAGTTTATAAACAAAAATATCGTAACATACAATAAAAATAATATTTTTTAATAAGTAGACGTATTCACAAAACAATCAGCAAATTACTTTTTTAAAAACTACATTCGATGTAGTTCCGTGTTAAAAATGAAAAATAAATTCGGATATTATTTGCGACCCTTGCTTATATTAGCGATGCATTTATAATTCCTTGATTTACAACTGAGTTTTAATGAATGAGATAATGTCTTATTATTGAATTTTTCAAAGAAAGTAATAACTTACTTACAATTTGAATTTTTTAAATAGAAAACAGACATTTATATTACTATCATAGCATTTCCTTTATATGAACGACTTAAATTAAAATAATATTTTTAAAATGCTTCAATTTAACACATTGAAAAATAGAAAATACATATTACATTTAAAATTGAAGGTATTTTGATGTTCTCTATATCTGTAGTTCCCCTTAAACTTGAGTTTTTCCTTTCCATCCTTTACTCCCACGGAAATTTCTTCAATGAATTGAATGGTTACATTGTATCTTGTTTGAATGGGGTTTTTTTATGTTTCATATTAATTGAAATTAAATGCTTTTAAAACACACACATTTTAAATTTAAAGAATTTGCTTCATTCTTTCTATGCAAAGGTTTTAAATAGAGTATCCATTCAAAGAATTCTGCCCCAAGGTTACTCCTATTAAATGAATTTTATTTGAAGGACTAATTATAAATCTGTTAATGCTCTCTAATTTTTGGTTGTTAAACGCATCTGAGACTTATTTGAGAATGAATAAAAGCGTTGCGGTAATTACATTTTGCCTTTAAGATTTAAAATTACAATAGTATTATCTTTCACTGATTAGGAAGTGTTATTATATTTATCTTAGGTAGTGGTTGTTAATTGTATAATTATTTAATGCTTTCTATGTTTTATTTGCATCATGTTTTGAGACTTTGTAAGTATTCTGTAAGATTTAAAATTAATAACTTGAGCATAACAACGTACTAGAAATTAATTCATAATTAATCATTCCTTTTTTTATTGGTATTTTTTTAAACTAACTGAAATTGATTCCAATGAACTGGGAGTAAATGGATTCTGAAACAATACGTAAATTTCTTATAACGCATATCAAATATAAAGAAAAGAGGTGAAAAAAGGTACATTATTTCTATACCAATGATTCTCAACTTTTTTTTCGTTTGTTTGTTGCAGTATACTTCTAACAGTTTTAAAATTTGACGATTGGATTACGAACCCAATCAAGTACTTATTTTTTTATATTTAACTTTAGGAAGTAATGTAATAACTCTCTACTGTAGTGTTGCCAAATGGTCAATAACAGTTTTATGAATAGTTTATTTCAAGAAACGGTGGAGTGATTCCGTTCAGGATTTTTCTTTTTGCTGGGTATCATTATAATTTTAAAAATTTTGTTGGCACACTTCTAAAAATTTGGCGACACACACCACAGCACCGCAACACAGTGACTGAAAATCACTGCCTAGAGCAACATAAATTATTCCACTGTTATAAAAGTATTTTTGTGTGTGGATTATAATCCTATAAAAGAAAAATGGTACAAGGTGATAATAATTTAATTATTTGCAAAAGAGTATCGAAGCTTTGCATGAACTTGAGCTTTTGTAAACTTTGAACTTTGTTCAGATACAAGTTATTGATCTTAGATTTATATATTTATTTCAAGCGTCAACCTACTGGTCTACACATAGGACTTGTATAGTGTGTAAGACTACTGCACTGAAAAAAAATTATCTTTCGAGTCAATCGTGAAGTGCTTTTTCTACTGTCCTCCGCTTTTTGAGAATGGTGGAAAATGGATTCTCCATATTTGATTTTATTTGTAGATATAAATAGATTGTATTGGGGTGGGTATCATAAGTGACGTCATCATATTTAAAATTATGCTAATCATTTCTGAAACTCTATTGTCAGTCTCTGAAGTTCAAACCTTCCAACCTATCTCTTTAAATACATCTTCAGTCATCCATCTGGTAAAGTGGTTAGCGACGCTGACTGCTCTGTCGTAGAGACTGGGTTCGAATCCCGGAGAAGACATGGATATTTAAAATGTATAGTGACTTTGAGGCATGAGATTACTCTAAATAACCGTCTAGCCGCAAGTCCTCTCGTGATGTTGGTGGAAGGGGAAGCGAGATGGAAGGCTCCCAGGCCACCCCTAATCATTGATCATCGACAAACATTGACGTTCGTCACCCAAAGACGTCTTTTTGCTTCGAATAATATGAATGTCTGATTAATTCCAGAAGAAATCCCCTGATATAAAAAATGAAAGAAAATGTTGAATTTTTAAGACAGGAAAACTATTTTAAAATATAAAATTTAACATTTTCTGTAATTAAGTAGGATTGAAGAATAACATTTACATTGCGTTTTTTTAATCCATGTAGTAATGTCAAAATGGCAGCGTGTTACGCTTCAGGTTTAAAAACTATATTTGAAATTTACACATCTAAACATTATTTATTTTATAAAATTTATTTTTTTAATAATCAACATAAATTAATCCAATTTTAAATACAGGAAAATATCTTGTGAGTAATTGTATCCAGTTTAGACAAAATCGTTTGTGCTAAGCATTTCACAAGTTTGAAACGCTAAATATACTCTCCATGTTTTACTTATTTTTATCATCAAAAGTCATATAATGTCCTTTTTTCCCTATTGGTAAGCAACAATGATTTTAATACTGTGTTTTTTCTTTCCGTTCAAGAATTATCAAATGTCATAAAGTAACATCTCAACTCAGGAGTCTAAAAAAAAAGTTAACATACTCTAAAAAAGAACTTACATAAATTATTTTTGACCTTAATATGTTCACTCTTTAAAATTATGCGCAGTAAAAAGAATAACTGCTAAAAAGTAAAATCCTCAAAAAAATCCACGGGAAAAAATGATAGATGACTCATGCAAAAAAACAGAATCAACGTCACAAGTAGGATGTACTTCAAAAAGCAAAAGTCTTCAAAACGTGAGGGAAGGTGCACTTGATGTGGGTCGGAAAAGGTGGGGTGGTACTTTTTAAAGAGCCTTATATCCGCAGGATTAATGGGGCAGGTCCTAAGAATGAACAGAGGGAACTTTTTAAACTTTGCGAAAAGAGTTACTGTCGATTTATTATCTTCTGAGAAACAGAAATTAAGATTTATAAAACATTGAAAAGAAGTTATCAAAGTGAATAATTTTGATACATTTATAATGGAGATATTGAGGAAGAGGAACCCTCAGATCTTCAATAAGTTTAAGTGATATACGTTTCTTTATACGTTATAAAACATTTGTACTTGAAGTACTGTAAACTGTGTTGATTGTAAATAATATCTATTGGTTATATAAATGGGGCAAATTCTTTAAACACATAAATTTACATTCATCGGTTACAAAATTCAAAACAATGAGGTATTTTGGCAAAAACTGTATATCTTAATTACACATATGTATTCCTTTTCACTCTAGATAATGTTTTGCCATAAATTTATCTGAAAATTTAAAAAGTTTAATACATATTTTAACCAAAATTGAAACCTTCGCAGATATGTGCATCATACAAAATTTTTTTGTTGTGAATGTCTCATTTAGACCTATTTATATGCCGAATACCTATTTATATTACCTATATTTATATTACCTATATATATATATATATATATATATATATATATATATATATATATGCCGAATATCATTAGAAGGATTTTTATCAGTTTTATATATATATAAATTACATATTGCTTAAAAGCTTTTAAACGCGTATTATTTTTAATAATTAAAATATATTTAAATAATATTAAATACTTCATATTGAACAGTTAAATATTATTGCATATTCCCTTAATAAGCAAATTCAATACTAATTGATAAAGTGTCTAAAAATGTTATAAAAAAAAACTTATATCCTTGAGAGAGTATTATTCAGACGTTCTTTTTTTTCTTATATCATTAAAATTTCGCACTTTTTTTAAAAAATATTTTATTATTGCATGATATAATTTTAAAATGCATTAATTAGAAAGATAATGATATTTTTATGGTATAAGACTGTACTATTGTTTGAAAAAAGGGTTGCCTTTAACTTTACATTGTCTGTTCCTTTTTCAGCTCTATAAATTTAATCACTTTCAACGCATCCTAAAATCATACAAATTTTAAATGTTAAACATAAATTTATGGATTATTAAAAAAACATCTAATTATACAATTATATACATTAAAAAATTTAAAATTATTCGATTATACAATGTATACTAAAATAAATATTTTCATTAAAAACATTCACAATTAAAAATCAGATTTATTGAGAATTTGTATCAATAATATACTTTCTTGGTATATAAATGTACAATAATTTAAAGTAAAATGTTATTTTAAAGTATCTATTTCATTTACAGATATTGAATACAGTATATTTTCTTTATATATCTATACCTATTTATTAATTTCCCTAAGCAATTGATTTTACTTCATTTCGTTTCATTATTATTGATTAACACTTTAAAATTTATTAAAACTGCAGTCACAAAAATGATTTAGAATAAATGCTTTTAATATAAAATCTTCATAATCTTTAAAATAAATCTTCATAAATTACAGTGGAATATATTAGACTTAATGATTATACAAGATATTGTACTATCAAGTAATAACTTAAAAATTTACATACAATTATATTCTACAATATAATTTTTATTATGAAATATGTACAGGGTATTTTAAGTAAAGAGATATTTACATTCATTCAGTTTGATTATGACGTGTTAGTAAAATTTTTGGAGAGTTTAGTTTGCTTAATCAGAGTAAAAATACATGCTCATATTTTCTTTGTGAAATTTTGATAAATATATTCAAAATTTAAATTAAGAAAAAAAATATGTGAAATTCTGAATGTGTGATATAATTCATTATCAACACGGGAAAAATAACCAAATACTATCAGAATTCTTCAAAGAAAATAAAAATATATTTCATTCAACGTTCATACAAATAATTTTCTTTGTTCATACTAAAACAAAGTTCAAAGCATTTTTTTAATTCGTTATTTGGGAAATTTAAATTGTTGTCAGTTAAATAATGAGAATTTGTTAAATGTCTTGCTCAAGACATTATTTAAATAAGACCCAAAAGGAAATCACCAGATAACTCTTAAGAATGTAGGACATCACGTTCTTCACAGAACAACAATTGAACTCAACTCTATGGAAATTCTTCGTGTTAAGTTTTCCAAGACAAACAGTCGGAAGTCTTGTAATTAGCTTTTCAGGAACTTCCTGCCAATAGTTAAGTTTGCAAATCATGCAAAAAGTTTTTCTTTGGCATTCTTATGCCTCTTTTGTCATTCAAAAAGACACTTTTTGGAAGTTTGTCGATGTTGACAAGTTTTAAAGGTCGCAATTATCGATTGCGAACTATCGATAAGTTCTTTGTAATCAAGTTTCTCGTAGAGAATATTATGTTAGATATTTTGTCAAAAATAATCATTGAGTTCTTTTACAGTAATAGAGTTACAAAACACCAAAGACCTGGGATGCGTCATTTAACTCATTTATCAACTCTTTGCAAAATGATATAGCATTGTACAGAGCTATGTGAATTTTGCCGTCTCTTTATTTATAATAATAATAGTGATGCAAGTACATTATTCATTCAACACCACATTTGTTTGCGTTTTAAATTTTTTTTTAACTACTTGTACTTATTACTAAATCTCATTGATTCATAACACTTGCTAGTACTTAGTTGTTAGATTTTTTAAAAATTGACAAAATAAATATCTTTGAATTAAAATTCAATAGTTTCGCATGTAATGTAATCCCTATTTCATAATGAGTTCTCCTCTTATAAATTTTTAAAGCATTCCTTTTTGATATGTATACGACTTACTTCATAATTCCTCATAATTTTATCTTATGTCTTAATTTTTATATTATATTAAAGAATGGACTTTAAGATATGTACGTATAGTCAATATATTTCGATGTAATATTAGTTTATTAGTTTTCAACCTTAAACTTCATACATATATATTTAAAATTTCGCTCTACTTAAGCATGTGAGCAACATACCAGGATTATTTCATCATTGTTCTTAAATTATTGCCTTAAATTTTTTTTTTGATTATGCCACTTTGATTTCTACTGGTTGATTATAACTTAATAATTGATGTGATTACTTGCCTTATGTTGATTAAACGCTAGGATTTCTATGTAATAGAAAATAATTATTTCGAATAATAAAAGTGTGGAAACATAATTCCTAAATGTTATTTTAAGCTGGTCCATTCAATACCGCAACAAACTGATTATAATGTAGAAGTTATTTGATTTTGCTTAAAAATGTTTTGGTTTTAGTGCCTCACATTATTGATTTCCATAACATTCACCGAAGAGCCAAAATATTATGAACACCTACTCGATAACACATTATACCACTTTCTGCCAGCAAAGCATACTCGCCTTGACACGTATACCACAAGTTCTTGGTAAATGACTTGCGACAGGTGTTACTAAATTGTCTAAGCAGTGGTCACGTAAAGTTTAGATATGCCGACATGAAGATGTTTGATGTATGAGCTGCCTTTTCATGAAAAGCCAACTGCGCAGCATCAGATTAAATTCCGCCGAGTTAGATTGACAGGATATTAATTGAAATTCCTCTTTATGCTTCTCGAATAATTTTAACACAGTTCGAGCTCTTTGACATGGGAAGCTGTTATGTTTGAAGATTCAATTTTCAATTTGGTAAACAGACGTCATACAAAGCTGCAACTGATGTGCAAGTATGGTCAGATAGTTTGCAACTTTCACGGTCCCAAAGTTACCTGCGAGAACGTTCTCCAAAGCATAATACCGCCCTCATTAGTAAATATACATGGAGATAGCAATTGTTCAGCAGTGAAAGGCGGCGCACCCTGGCACAACCATCGACGTGATGATTGAGAGAAATCGTTTTCATTCAACCAAGAAAAACTCTTCCAGTTTATTTATGGAGAAGTCTCAATGCTTTTAAGCCCACTAAAGGCGGAGATGGCAATGATGTTTGGTCAACAGAGACACGTGAAGTCATATATGCACCAATTTGATCTGCACCAGCTCCGAAACACTTGTACTCTGACCTAAACTTTGATAATGCGTGGACGTCCAACAGCTAGATGTCTACTTCTAGTTGCACCGTTATTTATTCACTTTGCACAAATACTGAAAACACAATATAAACAATCTACCAGTAATGGTGTTTCAGAGAAACTCTATCCGATTTTTCGGGCCATTACAATCGACCCTATTTCAAATTCGTTTGGAACACCCACCTTTCCCCTCACTCGCCATTGTAAGTACTATAATGAAGCTTACATATTCCAGCAGCAGTTAAATACCATTCTCTCTAAATCACGAGGCTTTTACGTCATCCAGGCGAGTTCATTTTAAAGTGTGGAGGTGTTCATGATGTTTTAGCTCGATGGTGTATATTCTAACGAACACTTAGTGAAGAATTTATTCTAATTTTAAGGGATATCATGAATCAAAGCTTTAAATATTTTATGACAATTTTCACTATAAAGAAAGCTTTACACTCTGGTTTTAAAAAGAATTGAAAAATATATATTTGAGTCTCCCTGTAGAAAATATTAATAACGATGCTAAGCATTTTATTTTTCTGTGATACTCGATATCCAAAAGAAAATAAAAATTACTCAGATTCTTCAAAATTAATACTGATAAGAAAACTAAATATGTTTTTTATCCTTTAATAGCATCCTGCTGTATCTCTATTTTAAAAATTATCCGAGCTTGACGAAATGAATGTGTTTGGTTGAAAGTGATGTCCCAAGACGTCGTCTATCATGAAATATTTATGTTGTGAGTCTAGTTATAGGATATATATGTATGAGGCAATATATTTATTTCATTACTTTTAGATTTCTTTTACTTCAGATAAATGAATAAACTCTTGAGTTAATATTTATCTTCCTATTTTAAGTATATTCCTAAAACATGAAGAATAATAAGGCAGAACAGTAAGTACCTTATTTGTAAAATTTAAGACAAAATAGCTTTTTTTCTTAGATAGAAATGTTCTATTTATTATACAGCTTTCTTCGCATTATTTTTTCATATAAATTTTTGTCTTCCTTTTATAGCTTACTTTGTTCTATTTTTATATAGAAAAAATTAATTTTTTTAAAATTTAATTTTAAAAAGAGCAGCATTTTTTGTTAGTGGATGAAAATATTCCAGATATATTACTTATAGAACATTACATATTTGTGTAAAATTGATCATATTTAACTTAATATATGTAAAAACATATATTTAAAAGGGACCTCAAGCCACTGCGAATTGTATTTAATACTAATGATAGAAAATTATACTTACTAAATCATAAGGAAAATTCGCTAAATAAAATAGAGTAGGATTGTGATGGGCTCACGCGTCTTTACTTTAACATGTCCTTTGGGTTCTTTGGGCCAGAATTAATGACAACCCTTTTCCAACCAAATCGAAGAAGTGAAGTGTGAATGAAAGATGTAAATTAACAAGCTTTTAAATATCGGAACTTAGAGTAGGTGGGATGGCAATTTGTGGCAGTTAATCACAAGTAGAGAAATGTTAATATACACTGCTCAAAATAATTAAAGGAAATTGCGGTTTTAGGTGGATCTTGGTGCTGGGAAACTTTTTAGCTGATTGATACATGGTCGACAGACGTAGAAGGTTATATGAGAATAAATTACACATGTTTGGCAGAAAAAATGCATTTTATTGCGCATTTGTGTACAAAAGGAAAAAACACAATTTGTGCATATGAGAAAAAAGAATAAGAAAAAGGTGTTTTCTTCAAAGGAAATCATTTTCAGTAGGGGGTATGGTTTCCACGGACGGCCACCAACGTTGAGCACCTTTGAGGCATGGAGTCAATGAGGCTATTAATCACGAGTTGGGATATTCTGTCCCACTCTTCCAAAAGAGCTCTTTCCAGTCCTTGGAGAGTTTGTGGGGGTGGTTGGTGGTCAGCAACTCATCTTCCTAGAGCGTCCCAAACGTGCTCTATTGGATTCATGTTTGGAGAACACGCTGGCCATTCCATTCGTACGATTCCTTCCTCGAAAATGGAATCCTCCACGAGGTTAGCACGATGTGGCCTGCTGTTATCGTCCATTAACATGAAGTCATATCCGATTGCTGCAGCGTAAGGGACTACAATAGGTCTGAGGATCTCATCACTATATCGGCGAGCAGTGAGAGGTCCATCTCGAATGATGTAGAGGTCTGTGGCCCGCCAATGGAAATGCCACCATACACCAACACTCCTCCACCACCAAATATGACACTTTCGTGCACGGACGCAGGATTATTCCTACTGCCACGGTCCCTCCAGATGAAAATATTCCTATTATCCGGATGAAGAGAAAAACGGGACTCGTCAGAAAAAGAACATTGCTCCATTCATTTCTCCTCCAGTTCACATGCTCTGTTGCCCACTCCCTGCGGTCGCGACGATGCCTTGATGTTAGTCTAACATATACCATCGGTCGGCGAGCATACATACCTACACCATGGAGCCGGTTTCGGATAGTCTGAGTTGAAACCATGATGCCAGTAGCCAAACGAAGGTGTTGTTGGAGAAGAGTAGCGTTCATATTTTGGTGTCTCCGAGCCTTTAACACAAAATAACGATCTTCATTGGGCTTTGTTGCCCGTCTACGACCTTGTCCTAGTCTTCGGTCTGCGCTTCCAGTCTCCAAACAACGGTTCCAGATCCTGGAAATCACACTTTGTGACACTCCAATGGCTTGCGCTACTTCGGCTTGAGTTTGGCCTCCTTCTAACCTACCAACAACTCTCCAAGCTTCTGAATCGGTTTAATGACTTCGCTGAGACATCGTACTCATCGAAACAAAACAGTCACTGAATGACGATCATCCTTGTCTTCATTTCTGTTGAAAGTCAAATTTCATTCGCTGCCGCTGAAGCGAAGTTTTTGACGTCGAACTCAAAATTAGCATACTCCACAGTTTAAAAATCAGAAAAATTTGCATTTGGGATTCTCTTCTTCCATTCTCGGCAAAAAATATTTCGCTTTCTTTATTTTATATAAAACTTACAATATCCTTTAATTGTTTTGAGCAGTGTAGTTCGTGGTTCAAGTTTGGATAAGGTTACGTGACGGTGTTTAGAAGTTTTAAATGCTTAAGATATAGAGAAGCAAGGTGCATACCAGTGAATACAAGTAAATACAAGATAGCCTTTAGGATATTAGTGATTGATTCTCCAGACTGCAACAAGGTAGAATTGACTATTTAATATTAGAATCAGTGATTGCATTAGAATTGAGTTTAGGTGATTCTCAGTTATGTGGATAATGGTCCGAGTTAGGTTAAGTCGTTATTATCTATATATATTGCGTGTTGCGTATTTTGCCATCGTAGATTCTCTCACATTAATTATTATAATTTAATTTGTTAGAAGTTTCAATTGAAAATCTTAATAAAGAAATATTAAGATTATGTATGCCTCTAGTTCTTCCATTAATCCTACACCTCTAGCTCACGCTGATACTCCGAGAGATATTCTCCAAAGGAGGGGGGTATCACAGGATCATCGCGAATTTAGTGCAAACTTCAACTGCATGCATTTGAAACAAATTTAAATGTTATATGTAATAGATTTCAATGAATTCAGACAGTTTTCAAATATGTAAAATATTTCATAGGAATTGAAACATTTGGTTGCAGAATATTTTGTCTAATTGTATTCGTTTAATGATTGATGCTTCGTTCTATTTTAAAATCCACAATTTTATTTATTAACCTAATTATAAAAGAAAATAAGGAACAAAAAAGACACGTATAAGTAACATAAGAGGAAAGTGTTCTTAGCTCACTTAGAAGATAACAACGTTAAGGATGTTTTCGCCATTTGTACAAGAGTGTGACCTTAGAGCGGAGCACATTTTTGGACCAAAAAAATGCTTCATTTTTATAAAACTTTAGGACATTGGATCTCATGCATTTGTTTACAGTATAGTGTTTAAAAAATTTCTGAATATTTCAGCCAGAGATGTTTTTTAAAGTTAAAAAATATTCAGGACGATAAAGATAAAGGACAATGTATACTTAATCCTTTGCGTTATTTGATTATTGCATTATTATAAAGGGTGTTTTTTTAGAGGTATAGAACTTTAAATTGCAATAAAACGACGATGTATTATTCGATTGACATGAAGTTTTTTTATTCGAAAGATAATCTGGTGGCATTACATTTTAAATATGATTTCTGGCATAGGACTGCCATGGCTGGCTCGGATGTAGTCCAATCTGGACGTCCAGTTTTCGATGACTTTTTCCAACATTTGTCACCGTATATCGGCAATAACACGGCGAATGATGTCTTCCAAATGGTCAAGCGTTTGTGGCTTATCCGCATAGACCCATGACTTTACATAGCCCCACAGAAAATAGTCTAGCGGTGTTAAATCACAAGATTTTGGAGGCCAATTCACAGGTCCAAAACGTGAAATTATGCGGTCACCAAACGTGTCTTTCAATAAATCGATTGTGGCACGAGCTGTGTGACATGTTGCGCCGTCTTGTTGGAACCACAGCTCCTGGACATTATGATTGTTCAATTCAGGAATGAAAAAGTTAGTAATCATGGCTCTATACCGATCACCATTGACTGTAACTTTGTGGCCTTCATCGTTTTTGAAGTAGTACGGACCAATGATTCCACCGTGCCCATAAAGCGCACCAAACAGTCAGTTTTTCTGGATGTAAAGGTGTTTCGACATACACTTGTGGATTAGCTTCACTCCAAATGCGGCAGTTTTGTTTGTTGACGTGGCCATTCAACCAGAAGTGCACTTCTTTGCTAAACAAAATTCGCTTATGAAAAACGGGAACAATGGCAATCTCGTTTTGGGCCCATTCGACGAATCTACGCCTTGCTTGATGATTGTTTTGATGAATTGCCAAACCAAACTGAGAATAAATTACTTGACAGCTGTTAAATCGGTCCCCATCTTGGAAAGTAATGCCAACTGTAACTTCTATACCTAGAAAAAAACTCTCTACTATACAGATTGTTATCCGAAATTTCTTGGGGATACGTACCACATCTGTAAGGGGTATGCGGAATTATTGCCTTACACGTATATATCCGTCTTGCTCAATCGGTGATTTATGTGCCCAGATGGATATAACCGTCCTTCCGAAATACGTTTCTTTTCTTTGCGCTGCTATCAGTAAAACTGTTCTAATGGCTTTAGAATACAATCAAATGACCTTGACAGTGTTCGCGAAGAGTTTACTTATTTCATAGAAAAATTTGCTTATTTCTTTTCCCCGTTATACACCGGATACGTGGACTAATGGGAAAAACGTGTCATTGGGGTAACTTTTGATCGACTGTTAAGGCTGTTTTCGGTTAATGTTAAAGAATAGGACCCGAATTCGGAACATTTTTTCAGATATAAAAGAAATGAAAAATTAATATGATATTCTGGCTTCACTATCATTTAAAAGGCAGCATTTTTTTATCATGCTTCCCTTTTTTAACAGAATTGATTCATTTTTTTCTGGTATAAAATGTGTTCCGCGTTTTTTCTCCTATACCGTGATGTTAAATGGGATATGCCTTCCCGTATTAAAATAAAAAAGAATGTATTCATGGAATATTTTGAAATTTTTAAAAACACTATTTCGTTAACAGAGATACGCGCTATAATTCTACAAATTTCCATGAAAATTGAGGCATTTTTCCGTCTGAAAATATGCTTCGCGTTTAGTTCAAGCTCTCGCACTTTTACCGAAAACAGTCATCAATAATAACTAATGATTAATTGATATTTTACTAGCACCGCATTTAGAAATGCAGGTATTTTCTTATTTTGAATCTCGGCCAAGTGACGAAGACATATTCGATTTGGTTCCTTAGTCCCCAAACTGCCACACGACATCATTGGGATAGCTTTGAAAACACCTATAGATTGAGCGCGCATAAGCTCCTCAACACGAGGGGTTTTAAGCAGAATCAGGACTTAAGCACGCTGATCGATTGAAACATAGCTAGTGATCATGATGATTCGGATACTGTGTCCACTTTACTAATGGCTAAGAAAACCAAAGGGGGGGGGGGCTCAAGAGGACTTAAGGTGTCATTCTCACAAAGTTTTCGAAAGTGGAAGGTAACTGGATTTTCAATCCATTCAACAAATTGTTTTTTTCACTAAGACTTTCATTCTCAGAGAAAGAAAAGAAAATTAAGATTGAGCAAATGACATGCCTTTCTTACAATCTACGATTTTTTTTGTTGTAGTAAAATAAGTTTGCTTATATCTGGGTAGAAATCAAATAATCTGAACAAATCAGCAATATAAATCATGAATGATTATTTCACTAACAAAATTTGCCGGAAAAACATCTTCGTCTTATACACGTGTAAAAAGGGAATATAAAAAAAATGACGTGGATCTTGATTTAAAGATCCATTTGTCTTCCTTTAAACTTTGCTTTAAAAAAATTATCAATATAAGTCAATGGCTACAATAAGATTATTAAACGTCACGCCGAAGGCCTTGTACATCAAGTTGAGTAATATTTCTATGCATTCTTATCATAAATGTATGTGGACAAAACTCATTTTAAAATCAGTTTTATTTGCTTTTAGTTTAAAATTAAATCAGTTTTACATATAAAAGCAAGTAATATATATATATAAAAAAATTAAGCCAATTCCTATTCTACTTAGATGAACAAAGAAAAATTTTATTTTAGCTACTTTTTATCAAATAGTTACAATTAATATAAATATGTATATACATATGACAGAATCACAACATTAAGTGGTAATTAATTTTTATTAATTATTATCAAAGTATCGTTTTGTCATTCAAAACACAATCGTTTCTATAAAATTTTAGTTCAACTGAATACTTTAATACGTGAGAAAGAAACCTTTTCAAGTTTTGACACAAGTTGCCAACGTGGCTGTATTTGTAATTCTTTAAATAATTAGTTTAAATCAATTAATTTTTATTAATTATTCTTAAATTATTGTATTGTCATTTAAAACAATCATGTTTAAAAAATTTAAGCTCAATTGAACGCTTTAAAATGTATTTTATTAACGATTGAAAATTCCGCCAAGATAAATAAATAAATATATATAGAGTGTGAGCTAATAGTAGGAATTGAAAAAAAATAAATAAATCCCAAAATAGGAATCGTTACCATTTTAGCCTGGTCAACATTAGTCATTTGATTATTTTACCCACTCTAAGAAAATTTTACAAAGAAGTTCCGTTTGAGGGATGAGAGAGGATTCAAATGATGAGTAATAAAAACTGTAACCACAAGTGTGAAAGTAGGAAGCTGATAGAAAAACTTTAAAGGATAGAAAATTAGAAGCATATTTTTATGAAATGTATTAAAAGTATATTTTTTATGAAGTTATTTTTCAAATTTGCTGTTATTTTGTTATTAATCCACTATCCCCTCCGTAAGTTTTGTGTAATCATTACAAATGCATAATGAACCCTTTACAGAACTAATGAATTTCAATCCTGTTGATGATTATATTTAATTTCTGTTAAGAAAGGGGATTCTTTAGGTTTTGTTCTACCTGATTTTTTGTATAAGGTTAATTCAATACACTCAATCAACACTGAATTCAATTAACTTTAGGCATCAAGAAACGCCATTTCATTTGGAAGGTAAATTTTACTCTGACGAAATTTATAAAATTGATTTTAACTGAAAAACAAATAGAACATAAAGAGGATGTCGATTTCTAATTCCTTTCATCCGAATAAATCTAATTAGATATTTTTATTAAAAGAAAACTACTTTTCTCATATTCAAGTAAGCCCGACTAGGATGACTTTTTCTTACGTCAGAAATTGTAAGAGCCATTTATTCTAATCTTAATTTTATAATATTTTTAATTTAAACTATTTTTTTATAAAATGCTTTTTTTGCTTCACATTTAATCTTAACATATAAAAAGCAAAAATGCGATTTTTCCTTGTATGTAAAAATGGCTTAGTTTAAGCAATTACGTTAACTTAAACCTATTCTTTTTTTTAATATTTACATATTGTAACACTTAATAAAATCGTAAATAATTATTATTCTAGCATTCTTAAGAGTATTTTTATGTTTTTTATAATTCAAGATGAATAAAAATTACATTTAAGAAAAAAAAATTAAGTTAAAAAAATGTGTAATACTTCTTAAAACAAAGTGCGCAAAAATAAGTTAAAAATTTAACTTTATTTAATATGTTGAAACTTAGTAAAAATTTCTTTAACGATGTTGCGGTAGAAGCATGTGTTTGCATTTTTTTCTAAAATATTTCCCGTTTCGTGCGTTGCATCCTGATGTTTTTTGTATTTTGTATTTCCAAAAAACACTAAAATTATTTTTCATGCATAAAAAGCTGACAAAAATTTAAAAAAAAACATTTGCATTTATAATTTAAAAACAATTTTGTTAAATATTTTATGTAGTAAATTTTTTGAAATTTTTCACTTTTGCGAAAGCTCTGAAAATCATCTTTTTTCTCCAACATGTTGCGGGAGATAAAAGCGTTTTTAGAATTATACCACAATTGTTTTTTTATCTCACCTGATGTGACTTTTTGCTTGTGTTTTCACGTGAGTAAAATACTCTGAATTTATTCTACTGTAAATGCTTTTTATACATTCTTTTTAGAACTCGTTTCTTGCAATAAAAATAAACGTAACTAATATATGTGAATATATGGAAAGATAACATTTTTCTAAAATCTAGTTAAAAATACTTAACATGAAAAATATTGTCTTGCAATTTATTTCTATTTGTATAAATGTCATTATAATGAAACGTAATTATTTATTATAAAAATATTTGTTTAATTTATTGTAATTGTAATTCATTCATTATATGTTGACTAACTCTATGTAGGATCTCTATTTTTCTTCTTGGAAACAAAAGGCTTAATAGTTTATACCAGCTCTTTTCAAACTTTCTATACCTGCGAACCAATTTTCAATCAGAACTTACAACGCGCTCCTGCCCCTCCATGCGAAAACAATGTATTGAATTCAATAATAATACATTTTTACTTAAAACTACAATACGATTTTAATTATAAACCATACAAACTATCAAGATAAGTTTTAAGTTTTCCATATGATTTTATGACATGCCCATAGGATCACTGGTAATTATTAAAATTGTTTTTAATTTAGTACTTCTAAATTAATTATACAAAACATTGTGCAGTACTGATACATTTATAAGTGGATTATATCAGTTTAAATGTGTATTTTAATTTTTTATTACTTTAGTATGTATTTTGTCTTGCTTCCTTTCAGTGAATTAAAAAAAATTGAATAATCCTTTGTTTTGAATTTTCGGATTTGCTCGCACTTTCCATGTAGGGTTTTCACGCCCCCCATCCTAAGAGGGCACGCCCCACTGTTTGAGAGACGCTGGTTTATCCAATTTAATTGAAAAATGCTTTGTCTTTTAATTACGAGTGGTTTTCCTTGCCTTTTCAGAATTATCTTTAATCATATAAAAGTTAATTTCTTAACCATTATTTGTGCCTATTCATTTATTGTATTGATTAGGATTTTGATTAATATTGCACTTCAGCTAGAGAATCAAAATTGATTTAGATTCTTAGAAAAACTTCCAAGATTAATATTTTTTGTAATGGGGTTGCAAATTGGTACTTGCCTCTTTTTAGTATGTCACCATTTAGGCAATATCAATTACCGCAAAAAATTTTCACGCCCGGTTTCTTTCCCAGAGGGAGGCACCTAAGCTCTGACAATGTGAAATTTGTACATAGAAATTTAATTTTGCCGAGAGTACCCATGCCAAACGGACACACAAGGGATATTTTTCACATGCCGTAAAATCACACGACATGGCCGCAGCCTATTTTCTTCATGAGGAAAACCCACCGACTTGGGCCGGGTTTAAACCCGAAACCTTGGGTACAGAAGGCCAGCGACAAACCAACTACACCCCCCTCCCGGGCGGCACAAGATTAACATAAAAGCTCAGAGGACCACTTTGTAGGAATTTCATATTTATTAAATGTTTTGATCATTTACAATCACACCAAATATTTTACACTTCGGTCTCACCCATAGTGATTTGACCAGCATTTTTCCATGCCTGAAAAGAGGCCACGTTAGCCTAGTGGCCAAAGTAACGGACTCGAGGCAGTTTATCATGAGTTCGAACCCAGTGCTACTGAAGACCCACCGTGTTGGGGATCAATGCACGTAAAATCTGTCTAGAGCTCGAACGTTCCCTCGTGGGTGTGGTGGGGTAATTAGTTGAGAAGGTGTGAGCGTGGGTGTCATCCTCGTCAATTGACTATGGTTGTGTTAACTTGTTATAAACGGATATGCTACGATAACCCCAAGCTTTAAAATTTTGGTTTTTATAAGGCCATCTATATAAACTTTGACGTCCTAGCCGAATATCCATGGTTCAAAACCCATGCAGAGTATATGGTATGATCAGCTTGGTGATGTAAACTATGAGCTGCTTCAAACACATGAAATCATTATTGCTGAACTAACCAAACACTATTGATGTATTTGAGTCATGTATTGAAGAAAAGCACGACTGCAATTCGAGTAAAAACACAAAAAAATAATTTTTCAATATGAAAATTTTCAAATAAAGTTGTTTAAATAAAAAAATAAATAAAAATCTTTAAAATATAATACACTTGCCATTTTCGCCAGATATTGCTCCATCGGATTACTACTTTCAATCCTTGTAATACTGTCGGACTAAGCAGAGAATACAATCTGTCAAAAATGCGAAAAGTTAGATTGTTATTCAGAATCAAGTTGTTCTTTTGACGTGGATTCTGTATGCTTTTAAAAGTATGGGGAAAAATAGTGTCGATCGATAGACAATATTCTGAAAAATAATGTAAACATTTTTTTCTTAATAAAACAATATACTTGCACCCTTCTCCCTCACAGCTCTAGTACAATCCCAAAATTCGATTTTTCCGTACAATAAACATACTTCATTCTAAAAATGGAGGTAATTTGTACCAGAAACATAGAGTCGGAACTCCATACAACGAAGTCGCTAAATCCCGGAAAAAAAAGTTCGCTATTTGCAAAATTCATTATATAGAGGTTCAGCTTTCAATATGTTTCATAAACCACATAAAACAGAAAACTTTAAAAAATCATAAACACTATACATTAAAAAAAGTAATTATTTACACATTTTGGTAAATCAATATTCATGCATTTTATATATCTTACCCATAAAAAAGAAAGGAAAACTGCAAGAAAAACAAAAATAAAAGAATGTCGAATACGCTGTATTTTCAATATTAAAATAATTTTGTTAAAATTAATGAATTTTAAAGGCATTTTCTAGAAATGAAAGCATACAAGTAATGTTAAACATACATCATTTTATCACTAGAACACTGGGACACTAGACAACTCCACTGAGGGTGAAAGGGGATATCGAAAATGTTTCGAGTGAACTGGACAATAGGGATTACAGGTTTCATTTCTTGGATGAAACGTCCAGACCTATTTTCCTCTCTGCGAGTTAAAATCTAATGAAACCGGTTCAAGATTTATGACCACCATAAAAGGTGTTAAGAGAGAGAATAACTTGAAATGTTCAGAAATACTTTAAAAATAGGGCGAACAAAAATTGAATCACAAAAGAAAAAGTTCGTTACATAGAAAATGCACTTCGTTATAGAGAGGTTATTTTACGAAGAAAATCGTGAAATGTTCTTAGTTCAGGAAAAATGTTCATTGTATAGAAAAATTCGCAATACAAAGGTTTGACTGTATATTACAAAGTATTTAACGTAGCCAATGAGATTAAACCAAAGAGATTCGGATGTCTTTCGACACGTCGTTTAGATCGTCTCATTCTCTTTAAATCTGACGAGGTTCATAGTCGTCACATTGAAGTGGTGAGCAAAAGCATGGCTCAGCTCAGCCGTTAAGAGGTCTGTCTCTAGCTCCCCTCGCGTTTAAATCAACTTTTATATTGATATTACTTAGTAGAAAACAATGTGGGAAGATTATAAAGGGTTTTTTTTGAGAGGTATACAATTTTAAATTGCAATAAAACAACGATGTATTATTCGATTGACATGAATTTTTTTTATTCGAAAGATAATCTGGTGGCATTAAATTTTAAATAGGATTTCTGGCGTAGGACTGCCACGGCTGGCTCGGATGTAGTCCAATCTGGACGTCCAATTTTCGATGACTTTTTCCAACATTTGTGGCCGTATATCGGCAATAACACGGCGAATGTTGTCTTCCAAATGGTCAAGCGTTTGTGGCTTATCCGCATAGAGACCAATGACTTTACATAGCTTCACAGAAAATAGTCTAGCGGTGTTAAATCACAAGATCTTGGAGGCCAATTCACAGATCCAAAACGTGAAATTAGGCGGTCACTAAACGTGTTTTCAATAAATCGATTGTGGCACGAGCTGTGTGACATGTTGCGCCGTCTTGTTGGAACCACAGCTCCTGAACATCATGATTGTTCAATTCAGGAATGAAAAAGTTAGTAATCATGGCTCTATACCGATCACCATTGACTGTAACGTTGTGGCCTTCATCGTTATTGAAAAAGGATTCCACCAGCCCATAAAGCGCCCCAAACAGTCAGTTTTTCTGGATGTAACGGTGTTTTGACATACACTTGTGTATTAGCTTCACTCCAAATGCGGCAGTTTTGTTTGTTGACGTAGCCAATCAACCAGAAGTGAGCTTCTTCACTAAACAAAATTCGCTTATGAAAATTGACTATTATTTTCGAAATAAACTTGCACAATTTGTAAGCGTTGTTTAGGCGTGAGTCTATTCATGATGAATTGCCAAACCAAACTGAGAATAAATCACTTGACAGCTGTTAAATCGGTCGCCATCTTGGAAAGTAATGCCAACTTAAACTTCTATACCTGGAAAAAAACACTCTGTACATATAGGAGGTAAAGTCATAAAGTAAAAGGTCTATTGCAATTTCTTTTTCCAAGTTTTCGCAACAGCGCTAGGTATCCAACGCAGAATGAACAGTGGTTGGCAACACTTTCATACAACGTATCACTCGTCTTTTCTGGTTGTAGTGTAGCACACCGTTCAGCATGGCATCTCCATTGTCGATCTGCACGAAAAAGGAAAGGAGCGTAGTGATTTGATTTTTGTTTGCGGAACGTGTAATACCTATACACTCCAGTGTATAGTCATCCCTTCAATTACTTTACCCTCAGTAATTGACATCGATGGACTCCGAGATCTTTATAAATAACGTAAGAACATTCTTCTCTGTTTAAAGCGCTCAGTCAATTCGTCTATCTTTCCTTGTGATAAATAGCTGTCACCATTCTGCGTTTGCATGCGACGAATTATTTCCGCAGGTTTTTCACCTTCCACTAGCAAAAAGCGAATCTCTGTTAAGGATGGCTGTCTAAGATCGATTAATCGAAATATCGATTTCTCGGGCCAAAAAATCGATTTTTTTAAATCGATATGTAGCATTAAATCGTTTCAGTGAATCGATATTTTATCCTAGAAAATCGACATTCGATTTTTTTCCGTTTTGATAAAAACCATAAAGTTCTTAAACACCATTAAAAACGAATAATTTAAACATTATTTATCGCAGGCAGTTGCGTATCTGAAGTATGATCCTATACTTTACTGGGGTAAGAACAAAAAACTCTATTTATCATCATATTCAGTCAATGGCTATGATCTATATGAGTATCATGGTATCATCTGTTCCTTGTGAGCGCCTTTATTCGATTGCCGGCAATATCGCAAGTGATGAGCGGAACCTCTTTAATCCTAGTATAGACTTGAGAGACTTGTTTTTAAAGTATTTACATATTTAATATTGGGAATTATAAGCTACATAATCTGTTTTCTAAACTTTTTAATGTAACGGATGTATTTGCAAAATAAATGTCTTCTTTTATACTTGATACTTTGATACGGTAATAAAAATAATTGTAATTGTCGAATTTCCTGAACTATATATATATATATATATATATATATATATATATATATATAAATCCCCTAATTTTACTGGTAAGAGATCGTTTGTTATGATATTTTTATTGTTTTTCATAAAATGGATTTGTATTCACATTGTAAATGCCAACTTGAAAAAAAAATCGATTTTTTAAGAAATTGATATTGTTAATCTCGATTTGTTTGTCAATCGATTCATCAGTTTACGCTTCGAGTCGATTTAAAAATTCATCTTTTGGGGAAAGAATCGCCATCCCTAATATCTGACCTCCTTGGCACAGATCAACAATGGAACTGCCATGTTGAACATTCTGCTACACCCCCAACGACTACGAGAAAAGACAAGTGACACGTTGTTCAGAAGTGTTGCCAACTACTTCTCATTCAATGTTGAACACTAGACACTGTTGACAAACCTTGGAATGAGAAATTGTAAAAGTCCGTTTACTTTTGACTTTTCCTAGTATAACTCCATTCAATAAGTGGAATTTTCAGAACAATTTATAAAGGTCGATTTTATTGTGTCTCATTTTAATTTTCAATTAAGGCTGTCTTCAGTTAACGTTAAAGAACAGGACCCGAATTTGGAACATTTTTTCAGATATAAAAGAAATGAAACATTAATATGATATTCAGGCTTCATTATCATTTAGAGAGCAGCATTTTTTATCATACTTTCCGTTTTTAACCGAGTTTACTCATTTTTTTTCTGGTATAAAATGTGTTCCTTCTATACCGTAATGTTAAAACGGGCTATGCCTTCACGTATTTTAACAAAAAAGAGAATCTTCATGGAATATTTTGGCATTTATTTTTAAAAACACGATATTGTTAACAGAGATATGGGTTATAATATTGCAAATTTCCATGGAAATTGAGGCAATTTTCTGTCTGAAAATGTGCTTCGCGTTTAGTTCAAGCTATCGTACTTTTACTGAAGACAGCCTTAAGATAGTCCAAATTCAAACACACTGTATTATCTGACATTAATTTCAATTTATATTAACTATTTAAATTTATTATATTTCGAGCATCAATAAATTTAAAGTATATTTGTTTTAAAAGTTGATTACTGTATTCACTGTTATTCATTCTAAAACTCAAATTAACCTTTCCAACTGAATAGCTTTTGAGAAAACTTTTAATAAAACAAATTTTCATCTGTAAACCTCATACTCAATACATCTGCAAACACACCCACTACCCTGATAAACAAACAACAGTTAGCGAACGTCTGAGTGATTCTTGATAACTAAACTTTCTTCGGAAATCCCTAATTACAGTTTTTTGTTGAGTAGTTTCTGTGTTGATCTTAGATTAACAAAAGGTTATTATGTACGGATCGAAAGCCCAAGAGGAAACAAAAAACACAGTGAGTTGCTCTCGAAGTCCTTTACACAACAGATGGCAAATATTTGTTTCCTAATGCGTTATTTCCAAACCAATAAGTTTTCTACCTCAGTAATAACTCCCTATGAAGCAATTGCGGTGAATTTAATGCTTAAGTTATCGATTAGAGTTCTACCATCGGAATGGTTATGGAGAAAAGAACTAATTTGAAAGTTATTTTCCTGTAGGCTAACAATTTTGCTGTATCTGCTGCGAGAAAATGAATATATATTATAATAATTAACTATAATATGTTTATAATAAATATTACCCGAAAAACCATTCTGTATTACGCTGAGAGAGACAGCTTTTATAAAAATATTTCTGCATTTAATATTTTTCAACTTGTCTGACGAAATGGATGAATAATTTATGTATTTATGAAAATAAACTCAAACTCAGTGGCGCAACATTCAATGAGGGCCAGGGCTTACTGTGCCCATTCCAGTATTCGTGAACATTGGGCACTGAGGTGCATCAGCAGATGTCCAGGTCAGGAGATCTATCTGAAGCGAGACCTCTAGTATTTTAGTCCCCAAGCAAGCTTGGTACTCGTTTACCTCTTCTCACAAGAAGAGAAAAGTTCTATTCATTTCTACTCCTATGAAAATGTTGTTTAAGTTCAAATTACATAAATATATTAATTATAAAAGAGTTTTTACGTATTATATCTTCGATCAATTTCGTCAAAATAAATGACGTCGGCAAATGCCGCGATATACAGCCAATAGTGGGAACCGTTCCCGCAAAGTCATAATGATGGCAGCACTTGGCGACATTTTTTGATTTGGCGATGTCTATTTGCTTGGTGAAATGGGTTCATGGTATTACATAAGTGCTTATATAAATCATTGAATCATTAAAATAAGCATTCAAGAAAACCCTGCAACGTATTAAAATAAACGCACCGACGTGAAATAACAAATATATTTCAAATTAGACATTTTGTCTAAATATTTTTTTATTAATGATGCATCGAATTTGTCAATTCAAAGTTTGTATATCAAATTTGTCATGAAATATGCTATATTTCTTTTTTTTATTACTTAAACCTTAATTGAATGTGTTTTGATTTTAATATTTTAATTTAATAATGATTGTTACATATTTGAGAACAATATTGCTATAATTTTTTAATTCGAAATCTCCCTCTTTAAAGAAATGTGTTGATTTAAAATGTGATTGTTTTTTTTTCACTCATCAATATTCATTTCCCTATTTGACATATTTAATACCTAATTCGTAACAAATTATTTTTTTTTTACACAGGCGAAAAAGGGTTCAATTAAAATATGCTAGAATTAAAAAAAAATCGACTCGAAGTAAAATAATTTTTCAATGTACAAAAGTAGATGTCACACACGCACACACATGGAAGAGAAAAATTGAAAAAAAAAGATAAATATAGGAGGGCAAAAGTGATTTCTATGTCATAAAAATTGGGAGATTTACATAATTCTATAGTGAAAATATGTTAATGCACACCTGGGCTCATACGAAGGTCTAACTATCCGCTCTCAGCGTATCTTGAACTTTAAAATGTTAGTGACCCAATTTTCAATCGTAATTTTCATGGTACCCCTCTTCATACAATAATAGTGTATTGAATTCAATAATACTTTCACACTAAAGTTACAATTCAACTTTAATTATAAACTGTACAAAATTACAAGATAAGTATTGAATTTTGCATATAATTTTGGATATGACAAGCTCTTTGGGTCAGTAGTAGTTACTAAACTTGTTCTTAACTTAGTATTGAGGCAGTGTTTCTCAAACTGTGGGGCGCGCCCCCTGGGGGGGGTGAGTATATCAAAAATAAAAGATTAAAAAAATTTATTTACTGGAATGAAGTAAAACAAAATACTTTCTGACATAATAAAAAAATACACATTTACACTGATATAATTTATATATCTGCGATATTACGTCATAAAAAAATTAAAGCTACTTCTTTTCAAACCAAAATGAGAAAAAACAAAACCCAGACCCATAATCGAAAAAAAAATTTTAGGAATGTAAAAAATTTATCACTGTTATATATTTGTCATCAGGTGTAGGCAGCAGAATGTAGCTGCTGCGGTTTGACCTTCGAACTTACTTGTACGGTTAGTTACGTCCCTGCTCTTATGTATTTGTTTTTTTCATTTCAGGAAGTTGCAAATAAACTATTTCTGCTGCGATTTTTTCCTTGTAAAATATTTTTATGATTTTTGGAAAAGCACAGAGAACTCTTTGAAGGATTTACTTGGCCAAGATTTATTTCTATGAGTTATTCCCAAACATATAAAAAAGCGTAATGAAAAAACTGTTTTACATACTTTTTTTTGAACATCCATATTGTAATAAATACACTTTTATTCCGGAGCTGTCACGCCGAGCACAGAGTGCACGAAATCGGTAATTCTGGCAAAACTGTTTAATTGTTACCAATGGCTCTGACACTATCCTCCTGTTTGATAGTCTTAACGTGTGAACTAAAATATATTTGTCACATATCTCCCTCTTTTTTGGGAGTGACAAACGTTTTTTTACAATCTTAAGGTACTTGTTTTGACTGAGTTCCCGGTGTGATAACTTTTTTTCCGAAATATTTTCTGTGTTTTTGAAAGTAGGTGAGTATATTTTCTCTTAATTAAATTATTCACTGAAATTACGATTTTTATTGTGTACTATAAAAATAATTATAAAAAAAGAGATTGGGGGGGGGATCTCAATAATCCCACTCGACCATTAGTATCGAGTACGTGCCTGCTCCAGGTTTAAAACATGTTGAAGTCTTTTCACTTTAAATATTAAAAATAATACAATTATTTCTCATCGGAATTTTATATTATTGTTCATTTCTAAATGCTAATTCTGTGAGGCTTAAAATTACAGTTCGCTTTAAACTAATTATAATTTGAGCAATGATTTTAAAAAATCATTTTACATTTTTGTAAACATTGTTGCGCACTTGGCTTTACTCTCCTTAAAATTCAGCGATTATATCAATAATGTTTTATTTTCTTATAAATGAAATCGTGCAAATAGCGGGTATTTCAGCTGGTATACTTTTAATATATCAGTGCTGCACAGAGTATTTTATAACTAATTAATTAATGCTAAATTAAGAACAAGTTTAATAAGTATTAGCGACTTCCATGGGCTTGTCTTACAGAGCAAATTTTTCAAAGGAATGCTTATGATTAGAAATTGATCCACTGAGTGCTTTCTAAAAAAAAGCTGATATCTATATTTTGCCTTCTAAGCAGCCAACTGCATTTTGCAATATATTCCAATTTAAAAATTAGAGAAAGGAAAAATAACATAATAATTATCCTATTACTTAATATTTTTCTGCTTAAAAGCAACATAGAAAATTTAATACTTATGTCATGAATTTGTACGGTATATAATTAATATTATTGCTTTAGCGTTAAAAAAAGTGCATTATTATTGCATTCAGTACATTATTAATGTATAAGGGGGGCGCAATAAAAATTGTGATTGATAAGGGGGGCGCCAGTTTTGAAAGTTTGAGAAGCACTGTATTGAGGAATTAATGATCACATACATTGTGAGGTACTGATACATTTATTAGTATATTACATCATTGCAAATGTGTATTTTATTATATCAGAACGAATTTTGTTTCGGTTCCTTTCAGTAAATTAATAGTTTTTAGTCCTTTATTTTTGACTTCTTGATATGCTCGCGCACCCCTGGTAGGATTATCACGCCCTCCTAGGATTATCACGCCCCTGGTAGGATTATCACGCCCCAGTTTTAGAAACGCTGCTGTAAGTCGATTTGAATATTAAACCAACCAGTAACAATGCCTCGTCAACAAATCCCTGTTTAATAAAGTACTTATGAGATTTTGAAAACCGTCTTGCTATAGGGTTGAGAGAAATTAAATGGAGAAATCACAAAATCACATTTGCCAATTGGATGGAAGCAAAGACGATTCTGACAAGCTTCATTGAATGAAGGCGTGTTTTAAGGTTAGGACGGCTGTGTTTGACCGCTAATCACAAAAAATGTGACAGCCTTTGTTAGATCAGATATAAGTAGCAGAAATATATTCATACCCAACTTTTATTTGACATGTTATTCTAGAAACATAAAAGACATCGACAAACATCCTATAGAATGCATACTCCCACTAACCATTGCACTGCTTGTTCATCATGTCTGTCTGCGGTCAAATTTAATTAGAGAGACGCTGCTGACTTTATTAAATTGGAAAAGGTCTTGAAATATAGTTTTTAGTAACATGTCGTTTCAAGCTATATTTTTGTTATCAGCTGAGATATCTTTTACGCCATAGAGGAACATAAAACGGGTTCATGGTTTTGGATGTCATATTTATTGATATTTAAACTCTTTGCACAATTAACCCCTTAAGTGCCACCAGCGTATGTGGCCGCGGTAGCCGAGTGGTATAGGCATCGGATCGTGGCTGGCTTTGTCACGAGTTCGAGCCCAGTGCCACTAAAGACCCGCCGTGTAGGGCAGCGATGCACGCTAAATCTGTCGAGAGTTGAAACATCCTCCCTTGGTGTGGTGTGGTAGTTAGGAGAGGGGGGTGCCAGCGAAGGTGTCGTCCACGTCACTTGACCATGGTTCAAAATTACGTGGTCCGTCGCCAAAAGCCCTCGTGTAGCTGAACAGTGCGACGTTAATCTTCACTCACTCACGCCACCAGCGTATATATCCCCCTCATCAACGGCTGTGTTATGCGCCTCAGACGTATATATTTGCCTTCCAAAATGTGATTCTTTTCTTGGCGCGGCTATCAGTAAAAGTATTCCAAAGGCTTTGGAATATAATAAAATAATATTGGCAGTGTTTGCAAAGAAATTATTCTGTTTCGTTTATGCCATTCTAAACTCATTTTTCTATAATATATTGCCCTGCCGAACATGGCACACAGTACATTGAAATTTTTTTTCAAACTTGCCGCCTTGGTCGCTTAAATCTTTCAATCTTTCCTACTTATAACCCATTTAGGACATGATGAGAAAGCGCCAACTATCTTAGAATATTGCGGAGTTATATCATAGCTTAGAAAAAATTTGGAAAAAAGTCCTGCTGAAACCATTCGGAATCTTGTTAGTCTATGCCTTACTGGATGACAGCTACAATCCAGTCCTGAAGGGGACCAATGTCTTTATGAGATTTTCACTTTGTATCGATTGAACTCTAAAGTAAATCTTAAAATGGTTCTGAACAAGTAATATTTTCCTTTCCTATGCATTTTATACTATCATTTCAGAAAGGTACGATTTCTTTATACTTTGACGGTTTTTATGCCTTAAAATGTATTTTAAAGCGTAATAAAATGTTATAGAGAGTGAAGAGAGCTTCAATATACGCAAATATAATAAACAGAAAAATCTAAAGTAATTCAGTATGCAATGTATACTGAATTAGTCAGTTTCTTAAGAAAACCCCAATATTTGAAGTTTTAACTTAAATTCATTTGAAATTTCAATGCTTCTGAATATTTCTATTTTTAGCCTACAAGCTGTGTTGAATGGAAGGTTGGTACGTTTAAACCCCACTATTCCGTCCTAAGTTTCTTTTGGTTGATTTATAAATTATTTAACCACATTAAAATTCCTTTATAATTTTTTAATTATGTTTCCATCGTGATTTTGAATTGGGGTTTCATATTCTGATAATTTGGTATATTTTTCTCATTTTATTTGTTTCATATAAGTATTTGTGTCTCATACATACATATATGTTTATATGTATACATATATGTATGCATGTATCATGAAATCCGGCGTTATATCGCGCACCTATACTTTCAAGCTGTAGTTTTTAATTTTGAGGTATATTCCCCGTATAACGCACACCTCCTTGTTATGAACTAACCTAATTTTTTTTTTTACGTTAGAAAAGTTTTTATGTTTTAAAGTCATTTGTTCAAGATATTATCCAAGGATTTTGAAAAAATAGTATATTTCTAGGAAAACACAACCTTTAAGTTCAAAAGGTATGAAATTTCTTTTAAATAAACAGTATTCCGATCTTTGTAGAAATCTAATTTTTTTTTACGTACATCTCTTTTTTTTATTTCTAATGCTATCGTTTTCATACCCGGGGTATAACGCGCACCCGTAAATTTCCATCTAATTTTTTTGTGCTAAAATTGCGCGTTATACGCCGGATTCTATGGTATATATGTATGTATGCATGTATATATATATATATATATATATATATATATATATATATATATATATATATATATATATATATGTGTGTGTGTGTGTGTATGTATGTGTATATATATGTGTATATGCATATATGTGGGTAGCCTGGTGGTTAGAGCATCGGACTCCAAACCGGAAGGCCTGGGTTCAATGCCTGATGCCAACAAATACCCTCCGAGTACACACGGAGTACGTGCTTGTTAAAACAGTGGGTCCAAAAGTCTTGTGGGCTGAATCCCGACTGCAGGGGACTGGGGAATATTTCCCTTCCCTCCCCTCCAGTCCCATGTCAAAATGTTGGAGGTGGAAATAGGTGGTGTCGCCATCTATCGTCCTTTCGGGGAATTTCGCAGGGCTAATTCGTACTGTCACCAGTATGGTGCTTAAGGCCTAGGTCAACGACAGGCGTACTTCTAGCCCCTTGCCACGATGAATTTCGTGGGCCTCGTTCTGACTACGTCAGACAGGTGGCATTAGCCAAAACAACAACAACATATATGTGTATGTATATATGTATGTGTATATGCATGTATGTATTTATTTCTATGTATTTGTATAGCTATATAGGAGTACTACTAATCCACTTGAGAAAATATATAAGAAATAGAATAAAAGTATTCCGAAACATAACCTGCAATCTCAAAAAAAACAATAGCAGAGCATTAAAGTGTCAGCTTTTTTATATCGACTCTGCGACACCCTTCTATATATTACGAATGATGGCTTTTGTATTGAGATACGAAGTCATTTCTGAATCCACGGGGACCACAACCAGTACATAATTCTGTCCGAGCCTCCAGACAGCATTCGCCTAAAGCGGTATAATGACATCCGATCGATCCGTAATTCTCAGAATTGGGGGTTTCTTAGGACCTCGAGGAATATTTCTAATTTAGACAGCTGCTTATAGAATTGAATATGGAGGGAATATGAATTTACAGAAAATGGAACGTTGCCCAAGTTCCTAAATTCTTTCTCCTTCGACTCACAGGGCGGTTTAGATTTGGTGAGAAAATCTATTAAGTGGATTTCTCTCTGGTTATGGTGAATTGTGTTATATTTCTTATTGGAAATAAAAATATCTTTTAAATGTATTAAGGACGATATAAAATGTGTTCTAAGAACTGTGTAAAGTGGTATATCTCAAATCTTATCAAACAGTATTAAGTGGCGGGAAATAGGAAATAATGTATTTCAGTTTTGTGTGTAAAGTTTTTTGCTTAGTAAAATATGGTTCAATAATTTTTAATGCGGAATATATGTTACAATTCAGTTAAAGGAACTTAATGTTTCACTTAGTGTAAATTATTAAGTAATTGTGTTGTGTTTTTGACAGATAATTTTGATGTAATGTTGTAATGTTCATGTAAAAGTAAATAAATAAATAAAAAAATGTTTTTTTAAATAAATATGCTAAATATACATGTACTAAATAAAACTAAAAAATGTATAATATGAAAATACAATTATCTCCAAAAATTCTGATAAAAATCATAAAGCTTTGACAAATTATATATATATATATATATATATATATATATATATATATATATATATATATATATATATATAAACATTTCAAATCTCTATATAGGATAAACAATGATCCAATCATCATGAGATCTATGTAACTTTTTTCGGCTGTGGGTAGCCTAATGGTTAGGGCATCGGACTCCATACCGGAGGGCCTGGGTTCGATGCCCCCAAATACCCTCCGAGTGCACACGGAGAACGTGCTCATTAAATCAGTGGGTACGAAAGTCTTGTGGGCTGAATCACGAGTGCAAAGGACTGGAGAATATTTCCCTCCCATCCAGTTACATGGCAAAATTGTGGAGGTGGAGATAAGTTGTGGTGCCATCTATCGTCCCTTCAGGGAATTTCTCCGAGCTAAAACGTACTGTCACATGTATGGAGTTCAAGGCCTAGGCCAACGACAGGCGTATTTCTATCTCCTTGCTACGATGAATTTTGTGGGCCTCGTTCTGACTACGTCAGACAGGTGGCATTAGCCACAACAACACAACACATGTAACTAGTTGACCAACAGTTTTGAAATTTGGCAGAAATATTCCTTTTTAATCAGATGATTCTGCTAACAACAGTTTGTGCGAAAATTAACTTCTAAAAGGGTTTAGGAGAAATTACAGAGTAAGACCTACATTTGAAATTTGGCAAACATTTTTTTTTTCTTTTGACTATAGATCCGCTATCCGCGGTTTTGAGGAAATCTATTTCTAAGGGAAATATGCAGGGTTTTGCGGGAACTTTTGGTAAAAAAGAAAGTTCTTGTTTTTGAACAATTAAACTTACAGACATGGACTTCTGGAAGCATGTTTCTTTTAATGAGTAGAAATGCTCTAAAAATGGTGTTCAAGGAAATCGACCACAAAAGCTAGGGGCATAACTGATTTTTTTTTTGCAGATTTAATCCATATTTTTTCTAAATCAAGATACAAATGTAATAATACAATACAATCAACAGCTTAATAATAAAAATTAGAAAACAATAGTTATAGAAAAATAATGTATCTTACAATATCATGAAATACTCAATGAAGCAATATACACTGGTGTGCAAAAATTAAGGACGAAGTCGAAAAATTAGCATATCAGCTGAACGAAGAGGCAGAGTGGACAGAAAGACCAATCAGGAGATTAAGTAAGGTGATGTACGGTAGCACATGCGCAGATATGCAGGTAGACGTAATGGGGGAGTGTCTGAGTAGTATAAAGCATGTTGTCGGTGTAAGATCAGTATTTCTGGAAAAGAGATTGCACGCCGTATAGCAGTTAATATCACACCGAGTTGCTGCCACAGCGAGAAATGGCAAATAATCAATCTGTTAGACGCCATCTGGATGCTTTTACCCGAGGTCGAATCATTGGGAAGTTGGAGGAAGGCCGCAGTGTGACAAGTGTGGCTGCAGAGTTCGGAATTGCTCACAGCATCGTTTCACGACTTTGGAGACAATTTCAAACTACAGGAACAGCTATCCGGGGGTTCAGTAGTGGTCGTCCACGAGGAACCACACCCGCAGATGACCGGTACATTGTCTTACAGGCCAGAAGAAACAGGCGGCAGACAGCGGGAGAAATCGCTAGACACACGACACAGGCGACTGGACGACCGATATCGCGTTTTACCGTGGCCAGAAGCCTGCACGGTGGTGGTCTGTTTGCACGACGCCCTGTATGGTGTGTACCTTTAACGCCTGCCCATCGGAGAAGGCGTTCTCTGTGGTGCCGGGAACACCGGAATTGGAGAGACAATGAATGGGGACGAGTACTCTTTACAGATGAGAGCAGATTCAGTTTGAGTAGCGATTCTCATTGCATACTCATCTGGAGAGAGCGGGGAAGCCCCAATCATCCCTCGAACATCATTGAAAGGGACAGGTATGGAGGTCGCGGTGTTCTCGTTTGGGGAGGCATCATGCTTGGTAGTCGTACAGACCTTCACATCTTCGACGCAGGTTCAGTCAACGGGACCCGTTATTGTAACGAGATTCTTCTTCCATATGTGCGTCTTTTTAGAGGCGCTATGGGTCTGCAGTTCCTTTTCATGGACGACAATGCACCATGTCATCGTACAGTAGCTGCAGAACAGCTCTTAGAGAGTGAGGATATTGAACGTATGGATTGGCCGGCACGATCTCCAGATCTAAATCCCATCGAGCATGTATGGGATTTTCTACGCAGACGCTTGGCAGCTCGTACCTTACCACCAGTAACGATTCGGGAGCTTCAATTGGCGCTGCAAGACGAATGGGCAGCAATGCCTCAACAACTCATTGACACCCTAATTCTCAGCAAGGGCAGACGCTGTGAAACCTGCCTAGCAGTCGGGGGAGATCATATCTCCTACTAAAGACGGGATGTTTCTTGCTGGACACCTATCACATGGATGTTTCGGCCTTCAGTCGCATTGCGCTCCATGCTACTTTTTCAATCAAGCTTCTTTTTATCCCTCTGATTCTGATTTCTCTTTTCGTAAGTGTTGCTTACATTACACATGTCCTTACGTATTGGGGATCTTACGGTATTAAATGTGTTGATTTGGAAAGCTTTTGTACAAAGTTATATTGAAAAAACAGTATCGTCCTTAATTTTTGCACACCAGTGTATATATATATATATATATATATATATATATATATATATATATATATATTCAAACAAAGTATTTCAAAAGCGCATTTTCTACCAATTGGAAATTTCGATAGTTAAATGGTGATATATCTATGCCCTGTTCTTATTGAGTGAACTGATTTTTTGATTTTCCATGGCCTGTGTAACTTATAAGAAGTTAATAATGACGTATGGGTGCATGGAAAAAGTCAGTTTTTTTTTAAAATGTAGAAACAGTTTTCTAAATCTATAAAAAACAAGGCATTATATATTTATAAGCAATTATATTTAAAAGGAAATGATATAAATGATAACAATTGTATAATAACATAAATAATTTTAAGTAGTGTGTTTTCTAATGCAAGAGTCATCTTTTATTGATTATATGGAGTAATTTAGATTAGGATAACGTTTATGAAGCTTAAATTTCCTTTTTAAATGAATCTATAGCAAGATTAATAAAATAAAAAGGATAAATTTGCAATTGATTCATTGGCCAATTGAACGCGAGCTTTTATACATAGGGTTATACTTATTTTGTTCGAGCAGTAGGATACTTAACTTTATTTTGTACAGACACACCAAAATATATTTAAATGTAATATTAAATATATATAACGCACAAATCAACGTTTGCTAATTATTTATTTAAAAAATAAATTTAAAAATCAGTTTTTTTTAAAAAAAAAGCGAACATTAAAACAGTTTTGTTTTTTCTTCATTAGGACATTAAGAGGAAACTAGCTCTTTTTTTATACACACATAATATTTTGCTTGCTTATTTTCTGATAGTTTTTTTTAAAAAAAATAGTATTAGCTAAAGAATATCAAGTTATTAGAAAATCCTTAAAACGCTCATTTATTTTAAAATTAATATATTTTATAGTAATTAAATATATATACGTATAGGTATATTCTTAAATTACAAATGTTTCATATTTAATTCGTTTCAAAGTATTATTTCATATGCCTGTTTTTCATTAAATTTTTTTTAAAAAAGCAATGCTTTATTTTGAAAGAAACAGTTCATTTCTCGAGATACAATTCTTTCCCTTAATTACACCAATTACATTTTGTCATAGTAGTGCAAAAGCTTTTTTTCACAAAAGTAAGAGCTAATTCCAGTTGTAGCAAACGCTCCCAAAGGTAAATATGTACTCCTTTACAACAAGGAAAAGAAATAAAGCAAAATAAGCACTTTCTTCAGGTAATAGGTAAGTCCAAATTACTCAATAGCGTCAATCAACTAATGAGGAAAAAAGTCATGAAGTCTCAGAGATATTCAACAAATGATGTTTTGTACCCAGGGTTCATGTTTACTTTTGGGTAATCGAAAATCGAGCCAGAAGCAATCATCATTATTTCCTGCAATTGATTCATCTCTAATTAAAATTATTTTGAAGTAACGAAATTTTAAAATGTTTACAAACAAGCATGAGTAACTATAAAAATGCAGATCATTAAGTAAATTCATAAATATATTTTTTCTTGAAATTTCATTAAAAAAATTATTTATATATTTCCCGTCGACAATTTTTAATGTAGAGCCCTTACTTTCACTGATTTAGTGGTCACGCCAGATGACCATAGTAGCCTAGTGGTCGAGTTCAGAGAATGGATGTTATTGTGTCATAAATTCGTGCCCAGTGCCGCTGAAGACCCGCCGTGAAGAATGGGCTGCTACATGTTAAATCAGTCGAGACTCCATTGTTCTCCCGTTGGTGTAGTGTTGAATTTAGGAGACGGAGTGTCAGCTTGGGTGTCCTTCTCATCACTTGACCATGGTTAAAAATTTCGGGATCAGTCACCAATAGCCGTTATGCAACTTCATAGTGCGGTGTTATTTTATCACTCCCTCACTTAATGACCACATCCTTATCAATCATCCTTATTTTATTCGAAACCTGGTTCAGTGTAGAGGAACAGATGTTCATTATCTGTTGATGCTCAAAGTTTTCATGTCAGTGGAGTGCAGATTTTGGACAGTGGGGTACTAGCTCAGGTCTGGTACTCGTCATTTGATCGAGGTTCCTAACAACCAGATCCGTTGACAATAGCACTTAACTTACATTAAAGTGCGACGTTGAGTCATAATTGTTCCACCAATGGTTTAAGGTATCCGACAAACCTAAAATCATGATTTTTTTTTTAAAAAAAAATGTCGTATTTTTATGATTTTATTTTATAGGCCATCTTATTAGCTTAACAAAAATACCAAGATTTTTATTTTCCATTCACTGGAGCAAAAACAATTGTTTTAGTAAAGGCAGATGCCGTAATTTTTTATAAGGTGTCATACTTTTAAATGCGTTTCACTCGAAATAAGTATTTTTCGAAAAGCTCGAACGGGGACAGCGATTGCTCAAAAATGTTTTTAAAATAATTTGCTGAATTTTTTTATTTATGTTCTGAATAATGGTAGAAGTGTTTTAACCTTCAGATTTATCTATCACTGTTTTATTACAAAAATTACGGTTCTTTATGTGAATTTAATCACTGTTTTTTAAAGCTATTTCATATAATCATTAAGATAAATTGTTCTAGTGTTTGTAGAAATTAAAATGTTTCTTATCCTGAAGGTCATTTGAAAAATGTATAGCAAAGTAATACATCAAAATTGAAAAATTAAAAATTTGTTTATTTACTATTTGTACAGAGCGGGTCCCGTGTACGTAATTTGTCAATTTTTACTTATTTTTTCCCAGTTTAGTATATTTTTCTTAAAATGTACTACATAAATCTATCAACTATATATTTCTATTCCTTAAAAAAAGTTGTCACAAGTATTTGGATACCATAAAATAAATTTTCCTTTATAAGCATAAGAAATCAAAAATCAAATGTGAGTTTTTGTCAAATTTTATTTTCTAAATTTATTAAAATTAAACATCCTTAATTTTCTGAAATTTTATAGAAGTTAAAGTTATAAATTGCAAATAATAAAATATTTCCTCATATAACTAAATATTTTTTTGCACATTAAATGTCTTCCGTGTTTATCCGTGAGAAAATTTTACCAAACGAAAAAATATATAATATACGATTAACTTTCTCCCTTTTTTAATTTTTTTTAAAAAAAAGTCTTAGGAAATAAGAAAATAGGAGAAATAATAGAGCAGGGCTTTTAAATTTTACGAGATAAGCATTTGGTTAATGCGAAGTAGGAAAAAACTAGTCTTTAAAAATTTCTTCTTCTAGAATATTTTCTTCCATCCTTTTCTGTGAAGTGAATCTTTTGTAAGAAAATGTTTAACTTGCTAATTTATAATCCTTTTGAAAATCTTTCAGTTATGGTATGTATTTTTTTTGGCCAATCTTCGTAAGTTTTTATTCCAAGAAATAAAATCCATTCGATTTTTTTCTAAATGAAAAAAAGACTGGAAATTCCTGAAAACATACGGTTTTAAAATATTTAACATTTGGAAAAAATACGGATTTTTTCCATGGAAGTTAAAAAAATCACTTTTTTTCTTTGATTGCCAAAATATATTATAAAATTTTAAATTTTTAGGTGTCTTAAAAATAACATAATGCTTGGAATTTCAAAGTTTTAACGATTAAAAATAATTACGACTTATATAAGAAATATTTTGGTAACACATTAAACAAAGAAAAAATAAATATAAAAATCCTAACAGAATGACTAAAAAGAATGTATATTTAATTAGCTCACCTGTAGTACTATGCAGGGTGAATCCAAAATCTTGCCATGATTATAAATATATATTGTGCTGAAACTATTATAATTAGACTTATTTTAATTCGAATGTATTGTAAGTGATGTTATAAACTTTTATAGTACCATTTCTCTCAGTAATATATTGCGAGTGCCCTTTTAGTAGCTTAAAGAATGTTTATAGGTTATATTCCAGTTCCCTCCAAGTGGTTTTTAATGTGTCTTTTTACACTACCTGTTTCTTCTAACATTTTATACCATCTCTCTCTCTCTCATTCCATTGATTTCGCCTCAGAAGGGTTACACTCATAACAATGCCAAAATATATACCTTGAATATTAATAAGAGAATTCGTTTCTTGAAACCAAAGTACGCACTGTGCTTTCTCTTAAATTGGCGCCATTTCGCATGGAAACGCTGGTTGTCTTTCTTACAAATGTTCCTCTGAGGATAACTCCCGTCATCAATTTTACAAAAAAAACTACTAAAACTAATCTATAGTAATATGCAAAAGTGTTACATAGTTATAAATGGTTATCCTGTAATGAATTCTTATAATACGGGCAAGCATTTTGGTTGAACCCTTATATTGATTTTCTTAAGGTATCTATTGTTCCTAAAGTTTTGAAAAAGAGTATAAATGAATATTTTTCTGATGTTTAGTATCAGTTTAATTATTATACACAGATGAAATTGTTTTAATATTATTATTAAAAGAAAAAATTGCTTAAGTGGAATTTTTTGGCAAAAAATAAACAAGACATTTTCAAAACATTTTCCTTTCAAGGAAAATGCTTCTATAATAATATTTTGCCTATAAATAGCTAAGACATCTATACAAATCCTGATTTAGGAAATTTAAATATATTATTTAGAAGTGTATTCATATTTTAATACACCAGAATAGAGCAATTTTAACAAAAACATCGCGCGCGGTTATTACTTCAATTTATCGTAACTCTGAAAATTATGTGAAATTCTCAAAATTCCTCGTTGAGGTTCTGCACAGAAATCTTAACTATATGTAAACAAAATAGTATTGTTATAGAAGAATTTTCATTTTTTGCCAAAAATTCCATATAATAATTTTTTATTGTAGTAATATTCTTAAGACTATTTTATATGTTTATTCTGATTCAAGTGACGGTAGATATAAAAAAAAATTATTCATTTATACGTATTTCAATACCTTAATTTTTATTCCTCACTAAGGTTCTACGTATTTGTTATATAAGATATTACAAAAATCTATCATAATAACTTTTCTACCAAAATACTCTCCTGAGAGGTAAAAGGATTAAGTTCTTACAAATGCATCTTAACCATCCTTCAAAGAAATCCACTTTATACCATCCCGGAGGATTACCCAAGGAATTGACCACATCTTCTTAAATGACCAATACACTTTAATCTAACTAGGTCCAGGATTCTGCACCTTGGGAATGATTACAAAGAAGGCTGGGGAAAAAGGTTAGTAAAGAACCGAGATGGACAAAGGTCACCCTCCGGTCTAATGGTGAGTAATTAAATTTTCTTTTATCATTTGCGTTGTTACTATAGATCCTGTTTCTTATTTAGTGTAATATTGTTAAGGGAATTTGTTATTAAATAATGGAAAATAACAGTAAAAAATTAAATAGTTATGAATGGATTGTGGACAGATTAAATTGATCGTGATACAAGAGAATTTTATGCTTTGATTATAATTTAACAAAGAGGAATTGATTTCCTAAAATGTTTCTAAAGCCTATTTTTAATCTGTGTGTTCTTGCATTTCTATACATATTTCTATCCAGTATTTCATAAATATACAGGCTGTTGGGCAATTCGACCGACAAATTCAGAGGGGTAACATGGAGACGAAAAATCAACGAAGAACATGGTTCGCAAACCACGTATAGTCGGTGTGATTTGTGAAAACAGTTATGAAGGGTGTGGGAATAAGAAGTAAGAAATACAGTTATTATATGGACTTAAAGCTTGTTTACAATACAAACAGTGCATCATAGCTCGACGTCAGAAATGCAACATGTGAATGTCACTGGAACCGCTCGAAATTGCAGCTGCGTATGTCATAACATAGCTGGCACTGTCAGAAGAAGGATAATCGGACACGTTCAAGCAAATCCGGTGTGCTGGTGATATCAGCTGAAGTGACAATGATTGATTCGTGTGGAAAGATCATCTACTGTAGCTATTAACGTCTCATACACTAGCTATTTTAATTGGTCCCAGAAGAAGAAATTCAAAAGATTGAGGTTCTCGGAGAACGTGAAGGTCATTCAAAAAGTCCATCTTGTCCAATCCACTTCCTGGGAAATGAAGTATGACGGTGCGCACCATCATGCATGAATCACACGTTCTGGTGCACAGTGGCTGGTACTCCCGCTTTTATTATCCCTAGAAAAGTAGGAAATTTGCTTGCGATAGAGTTTTTTCATCCTTACCACGGCACTCCACATCCTCGCCTTCGTTAGCCCGTTCCTTTTGTCGAGCCTACTGTTCTCCCGACAGCTACTATTATCACGATTTGACCAAACTGGGTTCGTGACTATATTCTATGCTCATTTTTAGCTCTCACGCTGCCTAATATCCCCCTTCTTAATTTGTTGGTCATATTCGGCAACACCATGCATAATTTTTTCCAAATTCTTTCAAATGTGAAATGAGTAAAATCCCAAAGTTTAAGTTCTTTCCAAAATTTCTGTTAGAAAGTTAATAATTTATAAACAGTATTTTCTTTTGTTACAACAGTGTGACATCGTCGATTGTTGTGAATCCCCATTTTTCGATTCACGATAAGTTTTATGTTTCCACCAGCTGTGGAATGACCAGTGCACGTGGCCATGGGGCCATTGTTTATTGTCTGAACTCAGGGAGTGTAGACAGACAGACGGGTCGCCATAATAGTAAAGTAGAGCCGGCGCCCTATTGACAAAAGGCGAAGCCTATCTTAAAATAATCATGTCGTCTTTTCTAGTGTTGTGTGAAGGGGATACTAGGTACAGGTGGCGTGATGGACAAGTGTGTCCAGATGTTGGACACACTTGTGCCTTGGGCCAGACGGCTCGGGTGTGTTTTGGCGTGTTATGCGCAAATAGGACGAGGGAGGTCAAGAGAGACTTTTGTGACCTGCCAATAAGAAGGAACGAGGGGCGTGTTGTGAACACACCCCTGGTGTTTAATAGGGTTCTTTTTCAGGAGAGAAGGGGAGAAAGGAGGAAAAGTCGGAAGAGAACGGACGGAAAGAGAAGGAGAAAAGACGGGAGAGTGAGAGGAGAGAGAAGACTGAAAAAGATAAGAAAATGAGTCGGGGAGAGAGACGAGAGGAGCCCGCCTTGTATGGAGAAAAGGGCTGAGTCCGAAGATTGGGGTGAAAAAGACGATGAACGCCGGTGGCGTTGAGGAGAGAATAGACTGACTACACCGGCTTGGCATATATTCTGAATTTATATTACTTCATTAACAAAGTGTTAGCAAATAAACTTTGCTTTATTTGTATATTAGCCTGTAAAACTTATTTATTGATGGATAGCTACACACGACGTTACAACAGTAATGTTTGTGTCATATTCTACACACTTAAGTATTTTAAATCTCATGTTTAATTAATACCAAATTAATCCTTTTTTCTTATGATTTATAAGATTAATATTTTTAATATTTCAAAAACATGTTTTTTTTAATTTTCGGAAAATATTGTAAAGCTTTCTTAAAATATTTTAAAATATTTTAACTTTTATTACCTTTAAAATACTATTTCAGATTCTAAAATTTTATTTAAGAATTTTAAGCGCTCTTCAAGATTATGTAATTCAATGGGTGGCATATCAAGAACTTAATGTTTTATATTAAATCAATTTTAATATTTAATTAATGTATTTGAACTAATTCTTTTGGAATTTTAAATTATTTTTCTTCTGTAATTTAATGAGAAGACACTTCATTATGATACTTTAAAATTAATTAATAACACTTGGACACGAGAACAACAACAACAATTAACAACATTTATTTAGATGAACTATTTAAACTTTCTTTAGCATTTCTTGCAAATGTTTTCTTAAAAATTTAAAAATAATAGAAATGTAAATAAACAGGATATGTGTGTTTTTACACACCTTTAAAATAGTTCATAAAATATTCCTAAGAACTTACTTAGTTATTTTCTTACTAAAAAAATTGACATCGCAATTTGTACATTTGAAGATGAGAATTTCGACCATTTTTGCAATTTGTAAAATCAAAACATTTATTTTCCTCACTTTTACTCTTGCATACTGTATGATAATATTATCAACCTACTCACGTTTTATTTTTAAATATCACTAATAATTGTTAAAAACATTTATTTATGTGAAAAAAATTTTCAACTTGTGTAGAAATTTTCCATAATTGTTTAAAAAATGAAAATTTTATCCAAAATCAAATCTTAAACTACGTTTATTAATTAATTAATCACTATGTGAATCATAATTACATTAAAGTTGTGATCATTTATTTAAATAGTTCGTTAACATTGAAACTTATACAGAATGTATCCAAATCGGTTATTAACTCAAGCGACTGATGATCCTCGTGATGCATTTGTATGTATAACGATTTGTCAAATAGATTAATTGCTGTCTTTAGCGCTATGGATTAATACATAAATTGATGACATGTCAACTAATTTCATATGGAGTAAAATTTTCTAAATGGTTTTCGTTAAACATTAATCTTTCAGCAAACTGGGATTTGTTTTC
>BMAU01012819.1:0-17709 GCA_019973935.1 Trichonephila clavipes
GGATAATTACTAAGTTATTTTTCCTTTCTCTGATTTTTAAATTGGAACATATTACAAAAATGCGGTGGTTGCTTAGAAGACAAAAATATAGATATATCAGCTAAATATAGAAAATGAGCTCAGAGGGTCAATTTCTTATCTTAAAACTCCTTTCAAAAAACTTTGCTCTGTAAGACAAGCCCATGGAAGTAGCTAATAATTATTAAACTTGTTCTTAATTTAGTATTAATTAATTAGCTTCATGCAAAATACCTGTGCACCACTCATACATTAAAAAAGTGTTTCTGAAACTTTCAATACTGGCGACCCAATTTTCAATCATAATTTTTGTCTCGCCCCCGTACAACAATAATGTACTTACTGCAATAAAATGCACTTTGAGAGAGAGACGCTAAAGTTACAATACGATCTTAATTATAAACCGTACAAATTAATACGATAAGTATATTAAATTTTGTGTATATAGGGTCTTTTATAAAAATATATTTTAAGAAAATTACTTAAAATATATATTACTTAGAATTATGTTATTTTTCTTCTCTAATTTTTAAATTGAACAGATCGCAAAATGATGTATTTAATTAAAGATTTATTTCCTTCAGCATTCATTCTCAGTACAAAATGTCATTAGAAAAATAGTCTAGTCAACGTCGCTCTCTATCATATCCATCACATCTGGCATTATAGGTACGCAGTTTGCGTGAGTCTGGGCAACCTATCGGATGTCTACGCAAAACATGTAAAATGCTTTTCCTCGTACAATTCCAGTCAGTTTTGGTCGACTCGATACTCCTATAGCTACCGAATCTAGCTTGAATGTACATTTTTTTTAATTTCCACGTTAATTGTAATTCACGTTTGTAATTAAGTATTTACGGCATTTAGATTAAAACAATATCATACATATTTTTAAGTCGTAAGCAAACATTCGACCATAATAAAGAATCAAACAAGTACACAGACGAACGAGCATGGTTCCGAAAATTAAATCAAGTGATCTTCTCAAAAAATACTTCAAATTTTGGATTTACCACTACTGAAGTAAATGATGGAAAAAAAGCCACAGCTCGATATGTGTTAAAACTTACAAATCTGTAGAACATGTGAAAGTTGTTTTTAAAACATGTAAAATCATTTAGCTATGTTGGCAAAGAATTTTAAAAATATTTTCTGGATGAGGACAGCTTGGTAGCAAGTTTACGAGTGGATTAGGATCTATTTCAAGATACCCAGAAGAGCTCTCTCAACTTCCGAAGAAGAAATCTTCATAGATTTCACATCCAGTGAAAATTAAAAGGCAATTTTGTAATAAATCGCTCTTTTGAATTTGGTAGAGGATGAGGAATTATCTGTACTGAAAAACAAAAGCACTTCGTATACTATTACCATTTTCAAACATCCTACCTTTTTCAAACCGATTTTCTGCAGTGAACCTTGAAGACAAAATATAGATCTCAGCTAAATATAAAAATAACTCTTTTGTGTCAATTTCTGATATAAACCTTCCCTTTGAAAACTTTCCTCTACAAGACAAACCGTGGAAACCCTAATAATTATTAAACTTGTTCTTAATTTAGTAATAAGATAGATTGATTAAATATTAACGTCGCACTGTTCAGCTGCACGAGGGCTTTTGACAACGGACCACGTAATTTTGAACCTTGGTCAAAGCGGACGTGGATGACACCTGAGCTGGCAACCCCTCTCTCCTAACTACCACACCACACCAACGGGAAAACGTTTCAAACTCAACAGATTTAACGCATCGCTGTCCTACACGGCGGGTCTTTAGTGGTACTGGGCCTGAACTCGTGACAAGGCAAGCCACGATCCGATACCTATACCACCGGCTATCGCGGCCAAATTCGAGTAATAAGAAATAACTTATAAAATACCTTCTTCAGTACTGATACATCAAACGTATACTGGCTGAAACACCGACTCTTTCGCAACGAGTTCATTTTTTAAAAAAAATAAAACATTATTCTTGATATAATAGCTGAACTGTAAGGAGAGTAAAACTGTGTGCACGATATTGTAGCAAAACAAAATGATTTTTTTTTAGATAAGCGCGGTAATTGTAAATAACTGTTTAAAGAACTGCAATTTAAACCTCACAGCAACAGTGCATTTTAGAATTAGAAATGTTAAATTATGAAAAAGAATATAAAATTCCGATGAAGAATAATTGTGTTATTTTTTAACATTTAAAGGAAGACATCAAACAGCCAACCCGGAGTAAAGCGTACTCGATACTAAGGCTTAGCCTGCAGTGGGGACTCAGTCATCCCAACCATTTGTTTAGAATTAGTTTTTACTTTCACAATATAAATTGAATTTCTTAAGAATATTTTTACTCTATAGAGAAAAATATATACTTTCAGCCTTCTTCAGATTTATCTGAATTCTTCTTGCGATGATTTGAGAAAAATCCCAATAAAACTGAACTAAAGTTATTTGAAAAGTGCAAGGAAGACCATAATATGACGCAAATCAAAACACTTTTCAATTATCCTACAGAATGTTAAACCAATCAATTTTTTTCCAAATATCGCAAACTCAATTATTTACAAAATTTCCCTAAGTGAAAAGCAAACGCATAAAAGATGGGAGGGAACTAATATTGTGTAACCATACCATAAGATTGAAGGTCAAATCAAATGATTAGCAAACGTACTATGCAGCCTGGCTGAAAAGTGAATCATGACTTCCTTTTCTTTTTCTACAACTAATGTACAGTATTTCAATAATAATTACAGTGGTGAATTGTTTATCTTAGAATTTTTCTCATGGTCTGGGTTTCGTTTTTTAACGAGTAATATTTTTTATGTTAAAACGTAATAAAAGGAGATTTCTCATTGAGGAAATTCAGCCGATAAAACAAAATGTTCTTTATACTTTGGGATCAAAGATAGCAGCTATTTGATGACGGAAAAAGCCAGATAATAAGCATAAATTATGTTAGTGTTATTGTGTGTGTATTTTTTTTTATTATGGAAGAGAAAGCATTTTTGTTTGCTTCTCTTTCCGTTTATTTTTAAAAAATCTTTTAAATTTTCGATACGCTCGCGGCCCCCTTGTAGGGTCATCGCGCGCCCCCAGGGGGGCGCGAAACCTTTGAAAACACTGACTTAAACACTTAACAGTGCTGTGAAACTGAAAAGGATGATACTGATGATGTAGCGTTTTTTAAAACGTTTTCTATTTGAAAGATTAAATTGCTGTCCGACTTTTGAGGGGGACAAATTATTTCTAAGTAAGTTACAAAAATTTCAATCACATTTTTTTCTTTTTTGAAAAGGAAATTAATTATGAGATTATGTAGTTTTCTTTCTTTTAAAAATCAAGTTTCCCAATGTAAAATTCCAAATTTAATAGTCATAATATTTTATTCAAAAATTAAAGTACTACCGGGATAAATAAAAAAATGTTTCGAATAATATTTACGGCTGAGCAATTCTAATTCATATAAAGAGTGTTTTTTCCAGGTACAAGCTTAAGTTGGCATTACTTTCCGAGATGGCGACCGATTTAACAGCTGTCAAGTGATTTATTCTCAGTTTGGTTTGCAATTCATCAAAACGATCATCAAGCAAGGCGTAGATTCGTCGAATGGGCCCAAAACGAGATTGCCGTTGTTCCGATTTTCATAAACGAATTTTGTTTAGTGATATAGAAGCGCACTTCTGGTTGAATAAATGCGTCAACAAACAAAACTGCCGCATTTGGAGTGAAGCTAATCCACAAGTGTATGTCGTCAACACCGTTACATCCAGGAAAACTGACTGTTGGTGCGCTTTATGGGCTGGTGGAATCCTTCTTCAAAAAAGATTAAGGCCCCCAACGTTACAGTCAATGGTGATCGGTATAGAGGCCATGATTACTAACTTTTTTCATTCCTGAATTGAACAATCTATGATGTCCAGGAGCTGTGGTTCCAACAAGACGGCGCAACATGTCACACAGCTCGTGCCCAATCTATTTATTGGAAGACAGGTTTGGTGACCGCCTAATTTCACGTTTTGGACCTGTAAATTGGCCTCAATATCTTGTGATTTAACGCCGCTAGACTATTTTCTGTGGGGTTATGTAAAGTCATTGGTCTATGCGGGTAAGCCACAAACGCTTGATCATTTGAAAGACAACATTCGCCGTGTTATGTCCTATATAAGGCCTAGCAAATGTTGGAAAAAGTCATCATCGAAATTGGACGTCCAGACTGGACTACATCCGAGCCAGCCGTGGCATTCCTATGCCAAGAAATCATATTTTAAAATGTAATGCCACAAGATTATCTTTCGAATAAAAAAAATCATGTCAATCGAATAATACATCGTTGTTTTATTGCAATTTAAAGTTCTATACCTCTAAAAACACTCTTATATAGGGTTTTCTTTTTTCTGCATTTCTAACCTATTCAAAGCCTTTAGAGCGACCTCAAAGCAGTTTGTTAGCAAAATTGTGGCCCTGATATTGAGCACTACATGACATTCCCACTGCTTTTCACTGATTGAATATGCAGTAGCTGTGGAGTTTAACTAGCATTTCATAAATCCCACCTGTGATGATTGGGCTTTAGTGCCTGTGTCCAGCCAGATCCCATATCTGGGCAAAAGCTACCTAAAAACTTCAGGAAACGTTCCAACTTAACAAAAATCTGTTGGTGGGAGGTGTCAATTTACAGTGCCCAAGCTGAAAAACATCATTTCTCTCTATGTATCGCACAAAAGAAAATACATCTTATTAACTCTTTTTCCTCTGGGAAGCATTTATGCAGTTAATTGTTCCTTGTAAATAACAGAAATAAAGCTGGCAACGACTGACCCCCAAAAATACTTTTTCATTCAGTCATTTACGCACCGTGATCAATAGACCTGCGTGGTCAGCTCAATCACCCGGTGCTCCTGAATAAGCAAAATGCCACCCAAAAATAATATATTTATTCTCAGCATCATACGCATAAAACTTACACGTTATATGTATAAATACATGCACATTTAAAGAGCTTAGCCCATACCAATATTTTTTAAAAAATGGTTCTAATTCTGTGCACCTATTTTTATTCCACACATCTCCAAAGAGTTTCTAAAAGTATTTTTTTTTAGGTATAGAAGTTTAAGTTGGCATTACTTTCAGATGGCGACCCCCAGCTGTCAAGTGATTTATTCTCAGTTTGATTTGGCAATTCATCAAAACGATCGTCGATCAAGGCGTAGATTCGTCGAATGGGCGCAAAACGAGATTGCCGTTGTTCCCGATTTTCATAAGCGAATTTTGTTTAGCGATGAAGCGCACTTCTGGTTGAATGGCTACGTCAACAAAAGCAAACTGCCGCATTTGGGTGAAACTAATCCTACAAGTGTATGTCGAAACACTTTTACATCAGAAAAATTGACTGTTTGGTGCGCTTTATGGGCTGGTGGAATCCTTCTTCAAAAAATGATGAAGGCCACAACGTTACAGTCAATGGTGATCGTATAGAGCCATGATTACTAACTTTTTCATTCTGAATTGAACAATCATGATGTCCAGGGGCTGTGGTTCCAACAAGACGGCGCAATATGTCACACAGCTCGTGCCACAATCATTTATTGAAAGACGTTTAGTGACTGCCTAATTTCGTTTTTGGACTACTAGATTAGCCTCAAGATCTTGTGATTTTAACACAAGCTAGACTATTTTCTGTGGGGCTATGAAGTCATTGGTCTATGCGGATAAGCCACAAACGCTTGACCATTTGGAAGACAACATTCGCCGTGTTATTGCCGATATACGGCCACAAATGTTGAAAAAGTGATCGAAAATTGGACGTCCCGGTTTGGACTACATCCGAGCCAGCCGTGGCGAGTCTATGCCAGAAATCATATTTAAAATGTAATGCCCAAGATTATCTTTCGAGATAAAAAAATCATGTCAATCGATAATACATCGTTGTTTTATTGCAATTTAAAGTTCTATACCTCTAAAAAAAAGCACCCTTTAGTAAGCCATTTTATTAGTGAACATTTGTCAGTTGTAAAAAAAAAGATCCCAAATCCATGTTTTTCCTTAGCCATGTTCGAAGAAGGATAGAGGTTATTAATGATCCGTGCTAGATGGGAACCTGGCTTTTGATGAATGTTGATTCGAGATGGGATGCTTAAAATACGGACCAAAATTGTTTTATGCCCAGTACTCGTGTATCATTCGGCTAAATGGCAAAATGACCGCTACACATTCTTCTGACAAAAATTTGGAACGTTACGAGTTATATTTCTTTGATATCAGAAAAAGAGGTGCCTTGATGTTGAGCGAGGATGATGAAAAGCTTTGGTCTTCAATTTTCTGTTCAGGAATAGAAATAAATCATCGGGATTTTCTACCTCTTCTTTTGTATTTGTACCGGAGAGAAATATAATTCTAGCAATTGTCATCCCAGAAATTTTCACAAACCTATGGTACTATAATTCTAAGTCTAATCTGAACGAGATGCATATAACACATTGTTCACTAGAAACCAGATGGTATTTGAAGTTCGTTGTAAAAACATTTATTAGCCTGAGGATTTATTAATTCATATGGAAGTTGCGAACTCCACTGAATTCAAGTGGCACATGCGTTTTTGATATGAACTATCAGACATTGGGAACTTCTTCGAGAATAATTTCTAATTTAAGCCACGATGCATTGATTTATACATGTTTCTGTTGCTCTGACTTATATATTCAACCTTTGATCTATAGTTGGTCTATAAATAATTCACTCCTCTTTCGTACATCAGTTACAAATGCTGTCGAGTTATTTGAATCCTTAATGGAAGCCTCATGAATAGTATATCTCAAATGTTTTACAATCAATTTCCGTGGAAACCTGGTGGTGTTTTGAATATATTTATTTATTTCCATATGTGGAGATGGGAATACATAATGTATGCCTTAAAAAACCTGTAAATGTCTTGTAAAAATAAATGTAGAATATTTTTCCACTTAGCAAACATGTAATAAATCTATTTCATGCTTAAGCAAATATTCATCATAAAATAGGAGATAACTATACGGTTTATTTAGCTTTAGGACCAAAAATAATTTCTAATTTCTAGATTGTTTATGTGTTATTGATTTCAGTGACGGATTTTGGTTTGATGGTGCCCTAGACCCAATTGATTTGATGCCTTTATATTTAATAATATTTATTTATTTATTTGAAACTACTAAAATTTTTTGCGAATAATTTTTTAAAACTTGTTTAAGATTTTAAGTCTTAAAATTATAAAAATAGCCGAATCATTTTCTAATTGAAGGAAAAAAATGAGTTAAATAATCCAATAAAAGGAATATAACGTTAAAAATCATTTAATTTGTAATTTCAAGGCATATTTCTTTTATACTTTTGTGATTTTCCAAATTCAAAATACGACCTTTCTAAATTGATCATGAAGAAGGCAATCTTTGAAAAACGCCTGACATAATGAAAACTAAATTTTATGCGAGATAAAAAACAAAATTAAAGTTTTTGAGTAGCCGGACAAAAAGTATAATTAAGCATATGAAGGGTGAAATTGTAACTATTTTTGTATTTTTAATGAAGGAAAACAAACACTTACATTTGGTTTTTTAAGAAATTAATGAAATATGACTTTATAAGATAAATGCTATATTTGTGAAATTTCCTTTGACTTGCTTGAGGAAAAGCGCAGTGCTAGAGTATTTTGGAATTTTACTACTTATACAATTAAGGTGATACAGTATGATACAATTGGCAAAAATCGGTGAAAAAATCAAATCTAGGCAGCTAAATTATTTTTAAACTCTAGATTTAGAAAACGCAGAGTTATGATGCTTTGTACGTCGTTTGAATTCACATTCGTTTGTGAAAGCGGAAGAGCAAACTTCTAAAGCTGACATCTCAGAAAGATAAATAGCTAGTTTGTCTTCAGTTAAAATGCTAAGGGTTCCTAATAGCAATTTTATTTTCAGCACACTGCTTTAAAACTACATAAAAAGAGATTGGTATGTATTTTTAAAAAATCGATACTTTTTTAAAAAAATAAATAGATTTAGAATTTTACATTTTTAAGGAATTTTCAATAAACATTCACAAAAAAAATATTTATATGAATACCAATCATGTAATTATAAAATTAACACTAACTTTGTTATATAGTGTAATGTACTTGTACGTCAATTTTTGTAGGGAGTAACAGCATTTTAAAATCATTTAATAAAAGTTTCAATAATATTTTCTCTTAAAAATTAAATGGTTAAGCTTTTTATGAAATCTTGAACACAATATCTGTTTTACGTCATACATATACATATGAGGCAACCAAAATATTATAGAAATCATTAAGGTATCCTATTAGGTTGAAAAAAGGAGCTTTTAGGTGTTTGATGTTGTTTGGGTCATTGGGAAAAATAAAAATTATATTGGGAAGATGGACTAATACACAACACTTGAGAATGTTTTTAAATTCTTTTATAGCATTTACTTTATCTAACTAATAAAAATGTTTCTTTAATTCGTTTTTTGAAGAATGAACTTTTCATGATAATTTGTGCATGAAAATAAAAAATTCACACTGTTATTACTATTGAAATGATGTCATTAGCTGTCGAAAGAAAAGGAAGATTTATTCACTTTTTCACCAGGATGCAGATTTCTGATCATCGTATGAACTTAGAACTTATTGATATGATTAGTTCTGTCCTTCTTTTACATTTTTGTTTTTCATTTAGGGAAGCTGTAAATAAGGCGTTTATTTATTTTGCGCTTTTTTCCATGTGAAAGAGTTATATGCTATTTGGAAAAGCACAGAGAGAGAACTTTGAAGGATTATTTGGCTAAGATTTACTTTTATGGGTATTCTGAAACATATAAAACATGATGAAATACGTGTTACAATTCTTTTAACATCCATATTTTTATATTGAATACACTTTTAACCCGGTAGCGGTAGTGTGGGGCTGAAAGCCAAAGCAACAATAATTTGAACAAGATATGATGGTTTTGCTTACAAATATAGTTCCTGTAATGTAAGTGAAAAATGTCTCTGATTTGTGTCCTTTATTAACGCTACGTACCTTTGAAACACCGCAGTTCAGTTTTAATGGTTTTTTTTCTCAAACTATCAGAGAAAAATGTAAATCCTTGAAAGTAGGTAGGTATGTATTCTCTTAGTAAAATTATTTACTGGAATTGTGGTTTTTATTGTGTATAATAAAAATAATTGTAAAAACAAAAAAAAACATTGGGGTGACTCAGTCACCTCACGCGATAACGTTAGTATCGAGGGCGCGCTTGTTCTCCCGGGTAAAACATTTTTGAAATCTTCTGGCTTTAAATATTAATGGCAAATTTGATGGATATAGTACAGAGCGTATATACTAAACTCTATTTCTAATGACATTTACACTTTTAGAAAGGGATGATGGAGGGAATAAATTTTTAATTAAATATCATTTTGTAAGCTGTTCAAACTTAAGAAGAGAAAAATAACAATAATTATCCTACTATATATTTAAAAAGTAATTTGCCAAAAATAAATGTTACTTAAAATATAACAAATACAAAATTTAATACTTATCTTGTTAATTTTGTACACAGTTTATAGTAGATGCATGTATTGTAAATTTAACGCCAAGCCATTATTATTGCATAAGGAGGCGCGATAAAAATGTGATTAAAAATTGGGTCGCCAATAGTGAAAGTTTAAGAATCACTGATGTATAGAGCAGTTTTGGACCGGTAGGTTTGTGGTTCCAATAAACACTTGTACCAAACTCAACAGCATATGTTAGAGATTATAAACTGAAAGGACAGCTTTGATAACCAACATAGATAAATAATTGTGTTTCACGTGTAGCATTCCTGATTATTAATTCAGTGGTATTTTCAAAACTGAAGCCCACAGCATCCGAGTGGGAAAGATCTCAAACTTGTCTATAGCGTTGTTGCTGTCTAATAATGAGTTCGAATCCTTCAGATACAGTTGATCTCCGTGTAGAGAGGCTAATTTAAGTTAAATCCGTGGAGGCTCTATAAGTCTTCACATTGGCGTGTTGGACACGCATCAGATTAGGCGCCAACCTTGAGTAAAGTGTTGTTAGTGATCAGGCGTCGAAAGTGAGTGACAAAATTGACTTTAATTCCCTATTTTCACGATTATCAAAACTTATTATTAATCATCCAATCATTTAATAGAAGACTGAAAAAGATAACTTGTGATTTTTAAATATTAATAAAACTTTCTCTCTGCGACTGTTTGACATAGTTAAGTTTTATTTATTTGCTAAAAGCATCCAGATTTATCTTCATCTTAAAATTATTTAATTTTTGCATACTTTTTTGAGTCCAAAATAGGCTTAAGGGATATCTTGTCTTTATAATTTAGAATGTTACATTTTAGAGAAAAATAACTGGATTATTAATTCGAAATACGAGTGTTTCTTAAACGTTTAGATTAAAACTCAGTTCAAACTACTTACAAATTTTTAAGGTGTATTTTACATTCGTATGCCATAAATAGTATTTCTCGATTCTAAAAAAGCGTGTTCGAAAATATCTATTTTTAGTTTCTGAAAACAGAAAACTAAAAAATATATACAAAAATAGAGAGTGAAATAATATTTCTTCTAAAGTTTTGTGTACATTTTTACTTAGTTGATGAAATTACATGCTCCTACAGAGTGCATATTTTACTTTTATGTCAATAGAATAATCTGTGGCATTATATGAAGAAATAATTAGTGTACTCAAAGAAGTAATTAGTTTATTTTATAATATTACTTTTTTAAATGAATGTAATTTATTTGATAATCCCTTTTGTTTACCTTCACATTTCAAATTTTTAATTAATTTGATAAAAGGTGGAAAGTATTTTCTAAAAGGAAACATACATTTATATCCATTTTGGTACATTTTTACTTCACGAAAATTTGTTCTTTTATTAATGTTTACTCATTTTTTATATTTATGAAATGAATCTCCTATATTTATTATAACTAACAAGCAAGCTAGTAATAAAATAATACTAAATTAAAAAATTTATTTTGTTTAGTATTAGTTATTAACTGGCTGTATATCTTACATTGTAGTTTGTTTTAAAATTTTACACCGTTTACGAATAATGCATGTATAATGGTAAGTAATTAACTTTAAATACAGTTAATGAAAATGAATAATACAGTTAATGAATGTCTTTTTCAAAGATGTTGAATCTTTTTAACACGCTTTTTTATAAGTTTCACTTGCATGTAATGGAATCTTTGAACTCAATTTTACCCTCTTTTTAAAAGGTCAGATTAATTCAAAGAATTTTGCTCACTTGTCAAGGACTCTTAAAAATACAATAATTTTATTATTTTGTTCCACTATCCTGATTAGGATAATTAGGAATACGATTTATAAATCTGGTGACTAATTCCATATATCACTTACACATTTGCGACTTATTGCATAAGGGTCTCAGGGGTGTTAAATTTTTCTAGAAGTCTGAAAATATAAACGATTTTCAAACGCGTATAATTCTTTTAAATTTATATTAAATTATTCAGATCTTTTTACATATCATTTAAAATAGAATAGGGCTTCTGAAAAGTATAAAATGTTTAAAATATACTAATAAATTTATAAGTCATAAGCATATGAAAATTCTATAATAAATATTAAGTATTTCTTCCTTTGCGCGCAATATTTTCTAAAATATTAGCCTCTGATGTATAAAACTGTATAGAATTATACACAATGCATTATACTCTTTAAACCCTACCTAATTTTAGTATTATATATCTTTTGTATTTAAAATATTTGTAAAATATTGCAATTTTTTAAATATTTTTCTAAAAATGCATATTTTTTATTTATTAAAACATGTAAGTTATTATTCTATTTATATAAAAGTAGCTACAAAGTATTAAGAATACATTTGTCTTTATAAATTAACTTAAAGTTAGTAATTAAACCTACTCTTTTAGAAAATAACATGCGCGACGTAAAACTTAATAAAAATTTCTTATAGAAAAGTTTATGTTCATATGCTTATAATTGTTAAAATTAATGACTATATTTTAAACATTTTATACTTTTTTGAAGTCCCATTCCTTTATATGTAATGTGTAAAAGATTCGAATTATTTAACTTAAATTTAAAGAAATTATACCTGTTTGGTGTTTTTATATTTTCAGACCTCCGAAAATTTAACACCCCTGTGACCCATAAGCCATTTCAAATTTGGTGACAAATTCCACATATTCCCAGATTTGGTGACTAAAGATTAAGATGCAACCCTAAAACCCGCAAGACTCGTGCATGAAAAAGTAATTTATGTTCTAAGTTTTCTAAATAATTTTTTATTGTAAAGCAATATACGTTTAGAAGTTATGATACACGAATTAATATTATAGCAATACGTTAAAAGGTGATAATACGGTTGACGCTCAATATTTCTTCTCAACACACTTTTATTAGTTAGACCTGTATCTATAGAGACGGAATGTTTGAAGCATAATGATCTTGTCAAAGGGACAGATTTGCTAATTTTCGCCTCGCTACTGGCTACGGTGTCTATTCAGACATATATATCTTATCAAAAAACTGTCAGGTTTCTTTGTGAACGGAAGAAGAAATGAACGCGAGCCATTTGAGTACCTGTCCTACGTTGAACTCAAAAACACTTGTGAGATTTGCCAGAGAGCTCGGGACAGGATGAATGATTTATAGACTTAGTGTAGTTCCAGTTTTGTCACTTGTTTTTTTCTTCTTTTCATCTGTTCTTTGTTCTAGTTTTTCATACTCGTATTTCTGCCATTTGTCTTTTGATTTCCCATTAGAAATTAAAGCCAAGCTTGATTACCTTTGTATAAATCCATTCTTTACTTCTTAGTAAAAATTTAATTAAAATTTTTTTGTATTTCTTAAATTTCTACCTCGAAGAATTATATGCATAGATATAATTTTTTTTTTGCTTTAAAAATATTTGTGTTTGGGAACCATGAACAACAGATAAACACAGCAGGTTCTTAGAATATCATTTTCCACCAATGAAATATGAATGATTTCAAGAAACAAAACATTATTTATGGAACAATCCATAATCTAATCTTTGTTAGACATGTCTCATTTTTTGATATCAACAACTTACGGTTTGATACACACCTCGCTCAGAAAGCTGAGAGCTTTCAGCATAGAAATCCTTCTGAAGAATTATTCCGGTTGTTTATTCAAATATGTGACCTGCTCAAAAATACATTACCCGGAAAGAGATTCCATTTTCTATTTACTCTGGGCTAAGAATGCTAGGAAGAGTATTTCAAAGCCTTTGCCAGATTCCGCTGTAAAAAATTACCGAAAAAAGCGAAAGGATCAACAGATGCTGATGATGTATCGTGAGTTTATGTTCTTCAGAGAAATAGCCAAGGCATAGCGCGTCGCAAATATTTTCATTTGAAACTAGTTGTTGAAATGCAGAATAAGTGCGATACATTACACACATGTTTATGTAGTTCCGGAATGAACAGATAACCATTTTAGGAAAAACTAAATTGTAATACAATGAATAAATTACATTCACTTTTACTTCGTTGTAAAAATAAACGAGAAAAGTGTTTACCATAAGAAAAATTATTAATAATGATGATGTGTTAGAGAAAGTTAAAGATTAGAATATAAACGGGAGAGGTATTTGTAGAAAAATCAATGAAATAACTGGGGGAGAATTTAGAATTATTACGTTCTAAAAACGTTAGGATTAATATATAACGATGCATTTGTTTTTATTCGAAATAATTAAAGAGAAAAATGTTTTAATATTTTTTTGGTTTTTAAAATGAGCTTATTAATAAATAAATAAATAAAAACTTGGTTTTGATACATTACTCCTTATTTATGATAATAATAATGCACGATATATGTTACTTAGATTTGTTAAATAAACATTTGATAAAATCCTTATCTTGCATGGGCAATGAAATGCTTTACAAGACCACAAAAACAAATCCCCCCTTTATATTTTATGCTGTATTAAATAATATTAATATATAATGCAATTATATATATTACTTAGCTTTTGCCTATCACCTGTAATTTGGTAGGTAAAATATAAGTGATATATTTTTGGTGCAAAAATCAAATATTGGAAGTGAGTCTTTCATGTTTTATATCCATTTTATGCTTCATGGAAACGAAATTGAATAAGTTCCACACAAATATAAGATTTTTAATAATTACAGTCAAGCCTCTATATAAAAGAACCTCTATATTGCGAATTTTTTTCTATATGGCGAACTTTTTCTTGGATCCTTGAACATTTCACGATTTTCTTCGTAAAATAACCTCTCTATAGCGAAGTGCATTTTCTATATAACGAGCTTCTTTTGTGATTCAATTTTTTCTCCCTATTTTTAAAGTATTTCTGGACATTTCAAGTTATTCTCTCTTAATATACGTCTTGTTTTCCTTGAAGTTTTTTTTTTTTATGGGTAAGATCATAAAATAAACATATATTAACTTAAAACGGCGTGAATAATTACTTTTAATGTATAGAACTTATGAATTTAAAATTTGTTTATGTGGCTTATAAAGTAAATTAAAATATGATTCTTTATATAACGAATTTTCCTTATAACGAACTTTTTTGTAATTGCTTCTATATATATAGAGGTCCGAATGTATTTTGAAGCAGTATTTATTTATTTTTGAACCATATAACATTCCCTTTACTGGAAAATGCCTATTGTGATAAAAATTAGAACAAAACAAGTACTTATAGATAGTAACAAATATTTTGTTTTGATAATTGCATGCATACTATATTGTGCATTAAAATTCATTAGTCTAGAAAATAAAATTTCATCCTTTTTTGTAGCGCGTACAAATATTTAACAATTTATTTTACTCCATTCTTGAGATGGTTATGCTTTTGTGATTGCATCAAAGAAAAAAATGACTCTTCTTAAATTGCTCAAGTATTAAATCATTTAAAATTCCTTCAACTGATAAGTTAATTGAACAGAGTAAATGTTAAATACGTATCTCAAACAGCAGTTTATAAAAATAATTAAATTAAACGTGATAATAATAAAAATAGTGATAGATTAATTATAATAACCTTGTATATTTCCTTACTATTATATAAAGTTTAATTCTTAAAGTGCTGTAAAAGAAAAGAACCACTGGTCAGAATGACTTAATTCAGTGTTTCTCAAACTGTGGGGCGCGCCCCCCTGGGGGGGCGCGATAAATACAAGGGGCGCGAGCATATCGAAAATAAACGATTAAAAAAATTTATTTGCTGGAATGAAGTAAAACAAAATACTTTCTGACATAATAAAAAATACACATTTACACTGAGTATAATTTATATATCTGCGATATTACATAAACGTACAAGGGGGGCGCGAGCATATCGAAAATAAAAGATTAAAAAAAAATTTATTTACTGGAATGAAGTAAAACAAAATACTTTCTGACATAATAAAAATACACACTTACACTGATATAATTTATATAACTGCGATATTACGTCATAAAAAATTAAAGCTTCTACTTCTATTACGGTTTCTTTCAAACCAAAATGAGAAAAAACAAAACCCAGACCCATAATCGAAAAAAATCTTAGAAAGATAAAAAATTCATCACTGTTATATTATTGTCATCAGCTATAGGCAGCAGAATGTAGTTGCTGCGGTTTGACCTTCGAACCTACTTGTACGGTTAGTTACGTCCCTGCTCTTATGTGTATTTGTTTTTCATTTAGGGAAGTTGCAAATAAACTATTTCTGCAGCGATTTTTTCCTTGTAAAATATTTTTATGATTTTTGGAAAAGCACAGAGAGCTCTTTGAAGGATTACTTGGCCAAGATTTATTTCTATGAGTTATTCCCAAACATATAAAAAAGCATAATGAAAAACGTTTTACATAATTTTTTGGAACATCTATATTGTAATAAATACACTTTTATTCCGGAGCTGTCACGCCGAGCACAGAGTGCACGAAATTAGTAATTCTGGCAGAACTGTTTAATTGTTACCAATGGCTCTGACACACTATCCTCCTGTTTGACAGTCTTAACGTGTGAACTAAAATATATTTGTCACATATCTCCCCCTCTTTTTTGGGGAGTGACAAACGTTTTTTACAATCTTATGGTACTTGTTTTGACTGAGTTCCGGTGTGATAAACTTTTTCCGAAATATTTCTGTGTTCTTGAAAGTAGGTGAGTGTATTTTCTCTTAATTAAATTATTCACTGGAATTACGATTTTTATTTTTGTACTATAAAAGTAATTATAAAAAAAAATTTGGGGTGGCTCAATAACCCCACTCGACCATTAGTATCGGGTGGGTACCTGCTCAGGTTTAAAACATTTTGAAGTCTTTTCACTTTAAATATTAAAAAATAATACAATTATTTCTCATCGGAATTTTATATTATTGTTCATTATTCAACATCAATTCTAAATGCTAATTCTGTGAGGCTTAAAATTACAGTTCGCTTAAAACTAATTATAATTTGAGCAATATGATTTAAAAAAATAATTTTACATTTTTTGTAAACATTGTCGCGCACTTGGCTTTACTCTTCTTAAAATTCAGCTGTTATATCAATAATGTTTTATTTTCTTATAAATGAACTCGTGCAAATAGCGGGTACTTCAGCCGGTATACTTTAAACGTATCAGTGCTTCACAAAGTATTTTATAACTAATTAATTAATGCTAAATTAAGAACAAGTTTAATAAGTATTAGCGACTTCCATGGGCTTGTCTTACAGGCAAATTTTTCAAAGGAATGCTTATGATTGAAATTGACCCACTGAGTTCTTTCTAAAAAAAAGCAGATATCTATATTTTGTCTTCTAAGCAGCCACCGCATTTTGCAATATGTTCCAATTTAAAAATTAGAGAAAGGAAAAATAACATAATAATTATCCTATTACTTAATTTTTTTTGCTTAAAAGCAACATATACAAAATTTAAAACTTATGTCATGAATTTGTACGGTATATAATTAAGATTATTGCTTTAGCGTAAAAAAGTGCATTATCGTTGCATTCAATACATTATTAATGTATAAGGGGGGCGCGATAAAAATTGTGATTGATAAGGGGGGCGCCAGTATTGAAAGTTTGAGAAGCACTGACTTAATTTGAAATGAATACTTGAACAAATGGTATGGCTGGAGAAAAATTTATCAATAGATAGCGCTATAAGTGGCATAACGAAAGTGGATTTGGTTACAAGTGCATTTTGAACCAGATTACGAACTTTGGCATAAGTTGCCCATTAAACCAACTTTACTGTTCAATGTGTATATTTTGTTTTTTTGTGATGGAAAAAATGACTTCCAAGTCATTCAATGGTTGTTGCGTTGTTTTTGAAAAGCCCATCCACACCACTGCAAGATCACAACACATTTGATGGGAAAAATCAGTTTTTAACTCACCTTAGTTCATAATCCTTGTAAAGCTACATTGAAAACACCAATTAATTTTTTTTGTTATGACATACCGTTTCCATGTTTATCAAGTATATGTAATTCAATTTGAAGTATTCAAATGCAGTGTTTCTAATTTTACAATAACATTTTGAAAGGGGAGCGATGTTCTATAATCACCCTGCATATATAAAGCTCTACCCTTATTCATTTTATTTCATTGAATAATGAAAAACAAAGATGTCCTACATTCTATCTATCATTAACATGACGATTACGAATGCAATAATGGAATATCCA
>BMAU01012824.1:0-14943 GCA_019973935.1 Trichonephila clavipes
AAGTCGGTAGGGCCTATACCGACAATGTTAAATTGAGCCATTTTAGGTTCAAGTTTCTCAGAAACTGTTAAATATATAAACTTAAAATTTTGTCTGTATATTAATTAGGCTTTTTTATTTAAATACTAGTAAATATATTTAAAATATATTGTTTACTTTTTCAGAAAATTCATCGTAAAAGTATCACTTTGAAATTTTTGAAAACTGTCAAATTTTTTACGATAACTGCTTTTCAGCAAAATATTTCAGGAAAATCTCCAAAAAATAACCTTAGTATATAGAGTTACATATTATTTATGTGCAGTAAAAATTGCATGAGCACTCATTCTGTAGATTCTGAGAAAACTGTACCCGCGGTTTGAAATCAACCATTTTGAGATAATTGCATTTTTAGTGTAAAAAAGCACTTGATCACAAAAATAATGAATTACAACAAGTATTTGCCCTATTTTATTAAATATTAGCTTATTCTCTATTACTTTTAAGGCTTTTTTAGTTTTTTTCTTATTCTTAGATTTCTCAGAAAATACATTTATAGCATTTTTCACTTTTAAGCTATCGAGGTATTTTTAGCGTTTAATTATTTTACTCAAATTCTGTATCAATTTTTGAGGAATTTTCAGTTCTGATACATTACTTTCATCAAATTTTGACTATAAAGCATCATAAATACCATGTGAAAATGTGTCAATACATGAAAATATGACTTTGGTAATACATGATTATACACTATTTCGAAAACTTTCATTAGTGTTTTATATATTCACCTGTTAACACAATGTTTTACAGCAGCAGAATTAAAAATTTTCTTTAAATATTTGGTAAATGGTATTCAAAACAACAAAAACATAAAAACAGATTTCTTGAACATGAAATTTATGTATTTTTGTATATGTAACAAGCTATGTGCAATGAAAAAAGGCATTGCATTTTTAGATATTTATATATAAACCTTTTACTAAAAAACTATTGAACACCAAACCTTAAAAATTTGTATAAATACACAATACATATGAAATATATAGTAAAAATTTCCAGTTTATGCATACAGTAGAAGTATAGAAAAAGGAATACACAATTTATTAAAAATTGTCATTTTCTGTGTCACGACATGTGTTCATTAGTGAAAAATGTCTGAGAAATATTTAAAATTTTTTGCATAAAGAATAAAAACACACAATACATATGAAATATATAGTAAAAATTTCCAGTTCATGCATATGGTAGATTTATAGAAAAAAAGAATACACAATTTAATAAAAATCGTCATTTTCTGTGTTACGACATGTGTTCATTAGTGAAAATGTCAAAGAAATATTTAAAAATTTTTGCATAAAGAATAAAACACACAATACATATGAAAAATATAGTAAAATTTCCAGTTCATGCATACGGTAGATTTATAGAAAAAAAGAATACACAAATTAATAAAAATAGTCATTTTCTGTGTTACGACATGTGTTCATTAGTGAAAATGTCAAAGAAATATTTAAAAAATTTTGCATAAAGAATAAGAACACACAACAATATGTATGAAATATATAGTAAAAGTCTCCAATTCATGCATACAGTAGATTTAAAGAAAAAAGAACAGATTACTTGAAAAAATATATTAATTAGAAAACACAGTAGCTTTTGTATAAGTTTTTACCTCATCAAAAAGATCCTGCACTGTAGCCGGTTTTACCTTATTTTTCTTAATATTATCTTCTTCTTTCTTTTCTTTTTCTTCTTTATCTTTTCTAATTTTCTTCGAGCGTCCAGAAAAAGCATAAATTGCTTTCATTAGTCTTTCCCTATCGAGAAGTTTCATGGCACTTACTGAAAATTCCCTGGTTCTACGCCCATTTTTTGAAGCATTTTTAATTTCGATACATTACCATCATTAAATGAACAAACAGCATCATAAACACCAAGTGAAAGTGTTTCAATCTGTACAAATGTTTCTTTGGGAACACGTGACCAAACGACATTATGAAAACTTTCATTCGGGTTTTGTGTTTTTCCATGCAAACATTTTTTCAACAGATCAGGATGGGAAAGATCTCTAAATATAGGACGCATTGCTTCAACAACAGCGACCGGAAGACTGTTTTTATGTTTGTAAGACTTACCTGATGCTTCAGCCTTTTTAAATCCACACCATGAATCTTCCCCGATGGGACAAAAACCATGTTGAGGATATTCATCAGTTGATAACTTATGCAGAAAATGGCCCAGATAGCTTGCCGCATATTCTGAACACTGCTGTGATTTCTCCGAATAGCTGATCCATAGTATGACTGCAAGTTATCAATTTCATGTTCAGTCAAACGATTTTTCCCACTTAAACACTTACCGTCTGACAAGATTTGCCCTTTCAATTGAGCTTTTAATCGGCGTAATCTTGTTCCCATTCGCTTCATTACATGGCCAATACACTCCAATTTTTCAATTGATATTCATTTCCATAAATGTTTTTTTTTTTTACCGCATCAAATGCTTTGCAATCCCCATCTCCTAAGTACGTAATATATCGGGCATTATGTAAAGATAATGACCATTGAAAAATTTTAGACGCACCTTTGATTTCCATCGCTCCACTAGATCCAACGTAATTCCTTTTACAATCCTTTTCATGAAAAGGCAAGTTTTTACAAGCGCAATATTTCGAAAGAATATCAACATCTATCACCTTACCTGTATCAATGCTGGTCACAGTAACTACACCATTCAAGGATGTGTAACCACGCTTCTGCCATGTCCCATCTACAGCTACTGCTATATTTTTGTTACCTTCATTTTCACAAATAGCTTCCTTCGCAGCATTTTGAATTGAATCCTCATAAACAAGTTTAGCAGCATTTAAAATTCGCTTACCGTAAGGAGCAAACCTTGTAGGTGGTTGCGGAAGACTCATTACGCCGCAGAACATTCTCCCTGCTTCTGCACCTTTTCCAATTGAACGCATAGCATACACAAACCTGGTATTTATTGTAGCAATTTGTGTTCCTTCATGAAAATTTGAAGAAAAGAATTCTACACGATATGGACAAGCAAAACAGTTCAGGACAAACGTAATAGCCAGTCCAGACTTACCTTTTAAAACTTGCATGTCTAAACCACTGTTGCACATTTTACAGTGAACTTCATTCTTGAAAACGAAAGCAAGAATATTCAAATTCATGATTGCATTTAAAATACCTACGCTATCACCAAAAGAAGAAAACTCTAATTTAAATCGGGAATTTTCTTTTCTTTTGCACATGACTGCTTTGAATCATGTGCATGTTCAGCTTGAGCATTTAATTTACAATCAGTGGTACTTACTTTGCTATTAATAGTATTCTTACGTGGATAATAGTTACCTTTGCGTTTCTTGAAAACTTTTGTAATCTTGGCATTTCAAAATTTCAGAAATTTTAAGTATCGATAAACGACAAGTGCTCAAACACAACGTGTTCGAAAGCGCCAAAAATAGGTAAACAACCTTAACAGTTACACTTGCAGTTATTCTACAGTTAAGTTCGTGGGAATAAATAAAACAGATAATGGCTTTGCAAGAGCATCCCAGTTTTAAAAGGCCAATGTTTACATTTCTATCTGTCAAAGTAGGCGTGGCAAATCAGTTGATTATTTTTTAAAAAACATTTTAAAATACTTCTAATTCAAAAATTGACTAGTATGTTATATCATTGGAAAGGGCTTAATTTGGAGATTTGAGAAATATCAAAATCTCAAAATCGATTTCTGGAAGGTGTTTACCATACCGACTGTCCTTAAGCAAACGAAAGATAAAGGGGAAATTTTTATTACAGCAAATCTGTCAAAAGTAAGGAACTCGTTAATAAAAAGTTTTTAAATATTTGGTTTGGCGTCTGCCAAAACATAGAAGCCAGATTTGGCGTATAAAAAGAGAAAACCGCATCTTTTTCGATAAGAGGGAGGAAAAGCAGTCATGAGTGCTTCTCTGGAGGAAGACAAAACAATTTTTTTTCCAGCTGCTTTCCCACTCCAGTCCTGTCCACCTCTCAGTGTGTTATATTTATGTCGGGAGTTTTTCTTTAGTTCTGTCCGGTAGATTTTTTTGCTTTGAATCTCGGAAAGCATATAACAGGGGCGGTGAAGCGAGCCGCAATTAAATACGTATTTACAAGATATACAAAAAAGGTATTAAAAATTTTTTTTACGGAAATTATATTTATTGAAAACATATAAGTAAAAGTACAAAATATGCGTTTTGAATTTAAATATTAAAAATTAAGCACATTTATTTTACTTCTCTCGATAATTCTTTAAAATTTGGTGAATAATTAGTGACAGCACTTCTCGATAATTCTTTGAGCTGCTGGCTAGTTAATACTGATCGGTGTTTGGATTTCACAAATTTTAAAGTGGAATAAAATGATTCATATAAGTACGTTGATCCGAATATTGATATAATTCGACAAGCAGCCTTTTTTAATTCAGGATACTTCGATATTCTGGTACAAATTTTCAAAATTCAGTTAACGCCATCGACTTATATTTTAATCGTAGAGCTTGATCTTCTTGCATCTCTTTGTTAGTAATTTAAAAGACATTTTGAAACACATACGGGACGATAATAATTTTTTAAAATATAACACAAAAATTAAAAGGGAACTCGGGTACACATTTATCGAGAGACAAATAATCCTTCAAAGAGCCGTACGTGGCTCGCGAGCTTCAGGTTGGCTCTCCTGGCGTATAAAATATATTTGTTGACACCTCTCGAAATTTCAATTTTTTAAATCTCGCCATTTAGAACAACCTTCACGTCTCTCTCATTCTTTTATATATGTATGTATCAATGTGCCACATGCAGTAGCACACACAGGAATTTTCAAGGAGGGGAGGGGAGGGTCCAGGGTCGAAAGTCCACCATTCTTGTATCATGCTCCTTTCGATTTTGTGGATTTTCGGGAACAAAAACCAGTAAAAAACTATTGATAAATAATTAGTATTAATTAATAAAATTAATCATTAATAACTAATACTTAATTAAATTTATGTACTATATACTTAGAATTGTAATCAATCGGGAAAAAATCAAGGGCTTTGGGAGGGGGGACGAAACCCTAGGACACCCCCCTTTTGTGCTCTACATGTTGCATAAAATTTATCGCAAGCCGGCGCGTACAGGACCTGAGGCGTTATTTTTTTTTCAATTTCTTGAAAAACACACATTTTTATTAAAATGTAAATGAAAAAACGTATTTCATATAATCACTAATAAGTAATCAATGTTGACACGAACAGTGTAAAACAGATTTTATTGCTTTAATTTCCCTTTTAAATTTCATAATTGTAAAATGCCTTATGAATTTCATATAATTAGATCCATTGACTCATTTATATATATTTTTAGAAGAATAAAAAATGTATCTTAATAATAATAATTATAATATATATATATATATATATATATATATATATATATATATATATATTCAGTAATTTAAGAATTAAAAAAAAGAGTAGAAAAAAACTCTTTACAGATAAAAATCGACCAAAAACTGTTACAAGACAAAATAAAGAATCGAGTGAATTATTCGTTAGTTCATGAACCTAATTCATACAGATGAATCAACGCAAATATATATATATATGGAAAATACAGAGAAAAAGTTTTGAAAAAAAAATGTATTCGATCAATTTTTGAATTATCAACAAGGTACTGAAAAGTTGATAAAATCCAAAAGAAGATGGTTTTCAGTTGCATTTGAAATTGTATCCCGTTCTTCCACTTCCTAAAATTTTTTTTCCTAAGGAAAAAAAAAAAGATGAAAGTGAAAAATCTATACTATATTATAATGGGGAAAAAGAAATCCATTATTTTTACATGAAAATCAAGATTTTATTTAACATGCTCCCAATTGTCCGATTTGAGTCAAATGTGCACCGTTTGGTTGTATAATTCGTTGCCATTTTTTAAAGGTAGCTTCGTAATGCCTCTTTCATAGAAGTCTTGGCCCTTATTGGCAAAAACATCTAGTAATCAATTTTCCCAATCTTCCCTTGATCCCCATTTCTTATCACTCAGGAGGTTTTGCAATGTTAGAAAAGGTGGTAATCGCTTGGTGCCAGGTCCAGACTATATGGTAGATGCATTAAAACTTCCCAACCTGTGTGGCCTGGCGTTGTCCTGATGGAACACAACACCTCTTCTGTTGGCCAATTCTGACCATTTCTGGTCAACCACTGGCTTCAAACGGTCCAGTTGCTGACAGTAGAGATCTGAATTTAGTGTTTGGACATGCACCTTCCTGGTCGTTAGTCCTGGTTTGGCCACCGTTTGAGCTGCTTCACCGCACTTTAACCATGATCGTTTTCGCTCAATATTGTAGTATGTGACCCATTTCTCATCCTCAGTCAACATCCGTTTAAGAAATGGGTTGATTTCATTCCATTTGGCCAAGGCTTCGCAGATGGAAATTCGATCCATCATGTTTTTTGGTGTTAATTGGTGTGTCACCCAAACATGGAGCTTCTTTTTGAATTCAATTTTGTGCAAATGGCTTAAAACTGGTTTATGGTCGATCTTTAGCCCCTGGGCGATGCTACGACTACTAACAAGCCGGTCAACTTCAATTATTTCGGTGATTTTATCGACATTTTCGACGATGGACCTGCCTGTGCGAGTTGCATCTTTAACATAAAAAATACCTGAACGGAATCGACGAAACCATAATTGAACGTAATTAGCTGTTACAGTATTGGCACCATAAACAACATTCGCAATTTCAGCCGCCTGGCTTGCATTTTCGCCTTTATCAAAGAAAAACTGTAAAAAAAAAACCAAATTTTCTCTTTGTTGACTTCCATTTTTACACCCTGTAACTCACAACTGAATGGACCAAACAAAAAAAAGCAAAATAATTTTTTTAGTGTGAAAAATCATCTTGACAACGAGCATAAATTTGAAATTGTGTGATCGATATTTCACGAGATATCCACACAACAGCCATCTACCGAAAAAATAATGGATTTCTTTTTCCCCAACCTAATATCTTAAATAACTTAGAAAAAACACGATTATAAATGGCAAAAAATGTATTCAAAGCTAATATTTTCTAAATGGAATAAAATATAAAGAATAGTTTTATTTATCATTTGCTTTAGTTACAACCAATAAATGTTTCGCGAACCTCTTATAAGTGCGTGTGCCATCAATTACTGTTCTAAACAGTAAGAATATCAAAAGCATTGTTAAATATTTTTTCTCAAAAGATATCCATAACGATGTATTTTGTAATAAAGAATTTCCAAAAGGTGGTTTTTTTTAAAAAAAATGGTAATGTATACTACCTAGATACGTATAAAATGTCAGATTTTTGTTACATGAGAATCACTGGCGTTTCCAGTTCTGAGTGGACCCTGTATCAAAATTTCATGGGGGGAGGGCTCTTTTTTGAAAAAGGAATAAAAAACACTTATTTGAAAGTGTCAGAATTTTTCACATTTTGGGGCCCCAGTAGCTTGGGGGCAAAAGTGGCGCAAGGCGTGGGTCATTGCCCACGGCCCCGCGCCTCAAAGCCGAAATATATTAAACGAAAAGTAAGGAAAATCCAAAAGTGCATGCCACAGAGTTTTTTATAATTGATAAATTAGAAAATTCTCAACTCTACCTGTTTTCCGCCATAAGATATCGAAAAATTGATATATATATATATATATATATATATATATATATATATATATATATAATCCAATATAAAAAAAATTTTCAATATATAATTATATACATATACATACACATATATATAAATTTATACATATATATACATATGCACAAATATATAAACAAAAATATAAAAATAAACATATAGTTATATACCTAAGATAACTAAAATTAAGAAGAAGGCACATAGTATAAAGACAAACTCCTGGCCTTAGGAACCAGGATTGCAGGTTTAAACAAGTTTTGTGGCGCCAACCTTCACCTGTAATTTGTCATACTATGTACCAAGAGGAAAGGAAAGGATTATATATGTAGAACTTAAATATTAAGAAATCATTTAAACTAAATAACATAGGAACAAAACCATAACCTACTAATTTGGAGTCTAAAACGATGGCCAACAGTGAAGTAACGTGTTCCCGACAAATAGGGGTGAGAGCAAAACGGCATAAAATTAATTGCGATACGATAATAAATAATATATATATATATATATATATATAGATATATAGATATAGATATATAGATAGATATATATATATATACTTTTAAAAACTTATAAAAATAATAATCATATAAAATTACCGTAAAATATAAAAGAAACTCAAAAAATATATATTAAAAATTTTAATAAGCATGTGGCGCCATCTATTTAATAATTGTAGAATAAATTAGATGTTGTCTAAATTTAAAAAAACACATTACAAAACATAATAACAGTAAATAATTACAGTGATACAAATTGTATCATAAAAACATTATAAATATAATTACAAAGAAAGTTAGCAGGATATCCATGTTCAATACAGTGATTAAAAAATTTTTTAAGATTTAAAAAATATTAGCTTTATCGCTAACTAATACATTATTACGATAAATATAGTTAAAAATGACATATATACTGCATGATATAAATACTATATATATATATATATATACATAAATAAATAAATAAATATATATATATATATATATATATATATATATATATATATATATATATATATGTCATGCAGTACACATTATTAAAGACATTCTTAACTATCTAGTTAATAAATTCATTATTAATGTTGACAAAATTAATGAACCTATTACAGAGTACTGCACTTTATTATTCATGAATAAAACTTTTGACAAAATTAACTTTTCTAGTGTATTTAATAGACATTTGTCACTTTTTTCGGTTAAAAAGGTGGTTGTAAAGAAAGCATTTAAATATAACAAAACGATGGGCAGATTTATCTTTAATTACTACAATAGTTCGCCCTCTATTAATATAGAAGATTGTATAAGTAACAACTATAATGATTTTATTGATGGTCATCATAAACATGTAGTTACTGCAGTGCTTCTCAAACTTTCAATACTGGCGCCCCCTTTTCGATCACAATTTTTTCGCGCCCCCCTATACATTAATAATGTACTGAATGCAATAATAATGCACTTTGACGCTAAAGCTACAATAAGCGATCTTAATTATGAACCATACAAATTAGTAACATAAGTATTAAAAAAAAATTTGTATACTACTTTTAAGCAAAATAAATAAATAAATAAAATAATAGGATAATTATTATGTTATTTTTCCTTTCTCTAATTTTTAAATTGAACATATTGCAAAATGTGGTAGCTGCTTAGAAGACAAAATATAGATATCTGCTAAATATAGAAAAAGAACTCAGACGGTCAATTTCTAATCATAAGCATTCCTTATAAAAACTCTGCTTTCCAAGACAAGCTCATGAACGTCATTAATACTTATTAAACTTGTTCTTAATTTAGTATTAATTAATTAGTTATAAAATATTCTGTGCAACACTGATAAATTAAAAGTATACCGACTGAACTGCCCGCTCTTTGCACGAGTTCATTTATAAGAAAATAAAACATTATTGATATAATAGCTGAATTGTAAGGGAAACACACAAAGCCAAGTGCACCACAATGTTTGCAAAAGCGTAAAATGATTTTTTTAAAATGGTCGCTCAATAATTAGTTTTAAGCGAATTGTAATTTTAAGACTCACAGAATCAGCATTTATAATTGATGTCAAACAGTAGCGCACACAGGAATTTTTCAAATGGGGGGCCGGGGTCGAAAGTTCACCAATCTTATATCAAGTTCCTTTTGATTTTGTCGATTTTCGGGAACAAAACACAGTAAAAAACTAATTCTTGAATAAATAATTAGCATTAATTAATAAAATTAATCATTAATAGCAAGTAATTAATTAAATTTTACGTACTTTATACTTAGAATTATAATCAATCGGAAAAAAATCAAGGGCTTTGGGGGGGTCCGGACCCCCCTCCCCTTTTGTGGGCCACTGATGTTAAATAATGATCAATAATATAAAATATCGATGAAGAATAATTGAATTATTTTTAATATTTAAAGCGAAAAGACTTCAACATGTTTTAACCCGGGAGCAGGCGCGCACTCGATACGGTCGGGGTTATTGAGTCACCCCAATCCTTTTTTTATAATTATTTTATTGTACACGATACAATTCATGATTACAGTGAATAATTTAATTAAGAGAAAGTTTACTTACCTACTTTCAAGGACTTTTCAATTTTTCTTTGGTAATAAGTAAACAGTTTTGCCAGAATTAACAATTTCGTGATCTGTGTGTCCCGCGGGACCATTTCCGGGTAAAAAGTGTATTCATTATGATAATATGTATGTTACTGCTAAAAACATTGTGTGAAACGTTCTTCGTTATGCTTTATATGTTGAGAATATTTATAAAAATATGTCTTGGCCAAGTAATCATTCATGTGCTTGTGTGTGTGTGTGTGTGCTCTCCGTGGTTTTCCAAATATCATAAAACTCTTTTGCATGGAAAAAAGTGCAACAGAGAACACATAAGAAAGGGGTCATAACTAACTGTACCAATAACTTAGAAGGTTAAACAGATTACAGCTATAATGTGCAGTATTTCAAAAATAATGACAGTGATGAATTTTTTATGTTCCTAAATTCTTTCGATTCTGGGACTGGGATCTGTTTTTTCTCTGAAAGAGTAGTATGTTAGGTTAAAAAAAAAGCGTAATAAAAAAAATCTCTCATCATGGGATTACAGCAAATCAAATAAAAGTTTTTTTTATTCGGTTATAGGATCAAAGATAACTAATTAGGTATTGAAGAAATTTTTGTTTTTGCTGACTTAATATCGCGCGCGCGCGCCTATAAATTATATCAGAGTAAAAGTGCATTTTTTATTATGTCTGAAAGTATTTTGTTTTAATTCATTCCAGTAAACTAAATATTTTTAAACCTTTTATTTTCGATATGCTCGCGCCCCCTCGTAAGATCATTGCGCCCCCAGGGGGGCGCGCCCCACAGTTTGAGAAACACTGCTTTAGCCCAATAGGTCCCATGGGGTTACCTTAACATAGTATTGTTAATTTCATTATAAAATACATTGTGCAGTACATTTAGAAGTGTATTATATAAGAGAGCATTTTATTTTTCATTATGTTAAGATGTATATTGTTTGTTTACTTTCAGTAATTAATAATTTTGTCTTCTATTTGCGACTTTTCAATATGCTAGCGACCCCCTTGTAGAGTTATGACGGCCCCCTACGAGGCGCACCCCACAGTTGGAGAAACGCTGTAGTACTTCTTGTTTCAATTGCAGTCCTTGTCCAAAGCATTATATTTCAAACAATTTATAAAGCAAAGCAATTCGTAGCAATACAAAATTTCATTTAGCAAGATTAATTCATATTTGTGTGTGTTTCTCTTCAAAACTTGTATCAGCTTCAAGTGAAGCAAAACACAAAAAATATTACCGCTACTGCACTGATTAAATAAATATTTTTTAAACGCGAAAATATGTATAAAATATGAAACAAACTACGTTATAAATAAACATTTTTTTGCAACGTCATTTAGAAAAGAGTGATACAATAAAATTGTTCGCCAATATAATATTGTGAATTCATAATTATCTCTAGCAACACGATAAATGCGTTTATGAATATTTACATTGCTTATGTCTCTCTTGAATTTTTCTCAGATTCCCTAAGGATAAGAATGAATGGGTTAAGTCAGTGCTTCTCAAACTTTCAGTACTGGCGCCCCCCTTTTCAATCACAATTTTTATCGCGCCCCCCCCTTATACATAATAATTTACTGAATGCAATAATAATGCACTTTTACGATAAAGCAACAATATTTATTATAAACCGTACAAATTCATGACATAAGTATTAAATTTTGTATATGTTACTTTTAAGCAAAAAAAAGTTAAGTAATAGGATAATTACTAAGTTATTTTTCCTTTCTCTAATTTTTAAATTGGAACATATTACAAAATGCGGTGGTTGCTTTGAAGACAAAATATAGATATCAGCTAAATATAGAAAATGTACTCAGAGGGTCAATTTCTTATCTTAAAACTCCTTTCAAAAACTTTACTTTGTAAGACAAGACCATGGAAGTAACTAATAATTATTAAACTTGTTCTAATTTAGTATTAATTAATTAGTCATAAAATACTCTGTGCACCACTCATACATTAAAAGCAGTGTTTCTCAAACTTTCAATACTGGTGACCCAATTTTCAATCATAATTTTTGTCTCGCCCCCCTGTACAACACTAATGTATTTACTGCAATAAAAATGCACTTTGAGAGAGAGAGAGACGCTAAAGTTACAATACGATCTTAATTATAAACCGTAAAAATTAATACAATAAGTATATTAAATTTTGTGTATATGTAACTTTTAAGTAATATATATTTTAAGAAAATTACTTAAAATATATATTACTTAGAATTATGTTATTTTTTCTTTCTCTAATTTTTAAATTGGAACAGATCGCAAAATGATGTATTTAATTAAAGATTTATTTCATTCAGCATTCATTTCTCAAAGTACAAATGTCATTAGAAAAATAGTCTAGTCAATGTCGCTCTCTATCATATCCATCACATCTGGCATTATAGGGTACGTTTGCGTGAGTCTGGGCAACCTATCGGACGTCTGCGCAAAACATGTAAAAATGCTTTTCTCGTACAATTCCAGTCAGTTTTGGTCGACTCGATACTCCTATAGCTACCGAATGTAGCTTGAATGTACATTTTTTTAATTTCCACGTTAATTGTAATTCACGGTAATTTAGTCTTTACGGCAGTAGATTAAAACAATATCATACATACATTTTTAAGTCGTAAGCAAACATTCGACCATAATAAAGAATCAACAAGTACACAGACGAACGAGCATGGTTCCGAAAATTAAATCAAGGCGATCTTCTCAAAAATACTTAAATTTTGGATTTACCAGTACTGAAGTAAATGATGGGAAAAAAGCCCCAGCTCGATATGTGTTAAAACTTACAAATCTGTAGAACAACATGTGAAAGTTGTTTTTAAAACATGTAAAATCATTTAGCTATGTTGGCAAAGAATTTTAAAAAGTATTTTCTGGATGAGGACAGCTTGGTAGCAAGTTACGAGTGGATTAGGGATTTATTTCAAGATACTCCAGAAGGGCTCTCAACTTCCGAAGAAGAAATCTTCATAGATTTCACATCCAGTGAAAAATTAAAAGGCAATGTTGTAATAAATCGCTCTTTGAATTTGGGGTAGAGGTGGATGAGGAATTATCTGTACTGAAAAACAAAAGCACTTCGTATACTATTACCATTTTCAACATCCTACCTTTTTCAAACCGGATTTTCTGCAGTGGATGCCTTGAAGACAAAATATAGATCTCAGCTAAATATAGAAAAATAACTCTTTAAGTGTCAATTTCTGATATTAAACCTTCCTTTGAAAAACTTTCCTCTACAAGACAAGCCCGTGGAAGTCCCTAATAATTATTAAACTTGTTCTTAATTTAGTAATAAGATTGATTGATTGAATATTAACGTCGCACTGTTCAGCTGCACGAGGATTTTTGACGACGGACCACGTAATTTTGAACCATGGTCAAGTGACGTGGATGACACCTGAGCTGGCAACCCTCTCTCCTAACTACCACACCACACCAACGGGAAAACGTTTCAACTCTCAACAGATTTAACGTGTATCGCTGCCCTACATGGCGGGTCTTTTAGTGGTACTGGGCTCGAACTCGTGACAAGGCAAGCCACGATCCGATTTCTATACCACTCAGCTACCGCGGCCAAATTCAGTAATAAGAAATTATTTATAAAATACCGTCTTCAGTACTGATACATCAAACGTATACTGGCTGAAACACCGACTCTTCGCATGAGTTCATTTTTTAAAAAATAAAACATTATTCTTGATATAATAGCTGAACCGTAAGGAGAGTAAAACTGTGCGCACGACATTGTATACAAAAATGTAAAATGATTTTTTTAAGATAAATGCTATAATTGTAAATAACTTTTTAAAAGAACTGTAATTTTAAACCTCACACAATTAGCATTTAGGATTAATGTTAAATTATGAAAAAGAATATAAAATTCCGATGAAGAATAATTGTGTTACTTTTTAACATTTAAAGCGAGAAGACTTCAAAATGTTTTAACCCGGGAGCAGGCGCGTACTCGATACTAACATTAATGGTAGTGCGGGGGACTCAGTCACCCCAATCATTTGTTTAGAATTATTTTTACTGTACACGATACAAATCGGAATTCTAGTGAATATTTTAATTTATAGAAAGTATACTTACCTTCTTTCAAGGACTATTCAATTCTTTGATGATTTGAGAAAAAATCCAATAAAACTGAACTAAAATGATTCAAAAGTACAAGACCATAATAAAGGACGCAAATCAGACACTTTTCAATTATCCTAGAGAAATGTTAAACCAATAAATTCTTTTCCAAATATCGCAAAACTCAATTATTTACAATTTCCTTAAGCGAAAAGCAAACGCATAAAAGATGGGAGGGAACTAATATTGATAATAACCATACCATAAGATTGAAGGTCAATCAAATGATTAGCAAACGTACTATGCAGCCTAGCTGAAAAGTGAATCATGACTTCCTTTTCTTTTTCTACAACTAATGTACAGTATTTCAATAATAATTACAATGGTGAATTGTTTATCTTCTTAGAATTTTTCTCAGGGTCTGGGTTTCGTTTTTTTCTTTTAACGAGTAATATTTTATGTTAAAACGTAATAAAAAAATCTCTCATTGAGGAAATACAGTAAATAAAACAAAATGGTTTCTTTCTTTAATTTGGTTTTGGGATCAAAGATAGCTATTTGATGACGGAAAAAAGCCAGATAATAAACATAAATTATGTCAGTGTTGTTGTTTGTATT
>BMAU01012828.1:0-50417 GCA_019973935.1 Trichonephila clavipes
GCCATTTTATAAAATGTTATTTATTTTTTGTTTGAGGTATCCGACTACGTTCGGAACTTCGTGATTTTAAAAACGCATAAACGAATAATTTGCATGATATTTAGTGTCACTTTGATTAGAATGTATGTATAAAATTGTTTTTAAGGACATTTTGACAAAAAAATTATTTAAATAAAATATTTTTGACAAAAAATTGACTTAGAATAATCTTTTTCAAAATGTTCTCTTTTCTGAAAAATGCTTCAATTATAATAATATTTTGCCTGTATATAGCTCAGACCCCTCTCTACAAAGGCTCAACTAAATTTTTGAAAAATTCACATTATTTTCAGAGTTGCCACCAATTGAAATAATTATTGGCGTTTTTTCTTAAAATTGCTCTCCTCTGTTGTCGTAAAATATGGATAAACCCACTTCTAAGTTATATATTTCAAAAATTCTAGTTAAGCTCTGTACAGAGGTTTGAACTATATACAGGCGAAGTATTTTTATATTAGAAGCATTTTTCACAAAAGGAAAAGATTTTGAAAAAAAAAAAACATTCTAAGCTAATTGTTTGCCAAACTATTGTATTTAAATAAATGTTTTTGTCAAAATGTCCTTAAAACAATTTTTATACATGTATTCTTATCTAAGTAACACTAAATATCATGAAAATTATCCATTTATGTGATTTTGCCAAATCACAGTTCGAACGTATATATATATAGTCGGATACCTTAAGGCAAAATCAAGTTTCATCACATAATTACAATGCTTTTGTTTTGTTTCTACGTTACTTAGAGTCCAAGTTACAATATTAATTTTATAAAGTTAGAAAAAACCGGAAGTGGGTCTTTAATCCACCAGAAGTAAGTATTTAAATTGTTTATAATCTAGAATGGCGGGTCTAGTAACTCAAAATATTACGAATTCATTTCTGTAAAACTCTTTGAACATATTTATATTATTTTCTAGAGAGTGTACTAAAATATTTCTTATTGTATGAACATTTTTTGAGTTTTTATTTAAAATATATTGTATATTGATTTATTTAAATGATTTCATAAAATATGTAACATTTCTTATAATATTTACTCGATCAGTTTTAAAATTTTAGGAGATTCTCTAGATAAAAGTATGTAATTTGTCTTAGTCATATTTTTACTGATATAAGTTTATTACTTTTTTTCTCTAATTGCTTTGAATTTCTTCAAAAATATCGTTAAAATTTATTTCACTTATAATTGTGTGTGATTTTTGTAATACTTAAAAATAATTTTTTAAAAAAACATTTGTTAGTTAAACGTTAATATTTACTGGTAAAAATTCCTAAAAAAACATTTATAATTTTTAGTATGCTATTTTTTAAAAAGTACTCCAAACGTGTTCGAATACCTTAAAAGGTTAAAGAATATTTTGAACACTTCTGCTAGAGAATCTTTTATTTAAAATAAATCCGGTATTAATTGACGGTGTATGTGTATAAATTATTTCCCACAATTAGTAACCTTTAAAAATACTCCAATACTGATGAGTATGCGAGTAAAAAAGGGTTTTTAAAGAATAGTTCAACTGAGGTAAAACAAATGACGATTATAAGTAGCTGATTCTGGAATAAAATAAAAATCCTTTTCCATTAGACTTGCCGTGTGTGCAAAGACTCAAAGATAACGAATTCAAGCAAGTCTTAACTTTTTATTCTTTCTTAGATTTTGGCACGTAATCCTTTATCGTTGTTTGCTCCTTTCTGCTTCTTAGTAATCATTAATAATTATTTTACACGAGGGAAGTAATTGAGGATTCTTCTGTTTTTTAAAACTATTATGTCCTTGAATACAATGGTTTATTTGGCTCAAATTCAGATTTTAACTTTAACTAGGTGTTCTTGGCGTGCATTTCTTTTTCGCCAAACCATGTTATTTCGTCAAAAGTCAACTATTTAATGATAAGAAGTTGCAAACGATAAATATTATAGTAAGAAACTATTTAAATAATTGTTTTCTTTTGTTGTTGGAATTAAAGTTTTAAAAATTAACTCTTTTGAATTCTTTCTGTTTTTATTTTATAAATTTCTTGCCTTTTTTTTTACCTTATCGATTTCTAATGCGTGGAAGGTAAAATCATCGTGATGCAGTGGTCATCCTACTTGCCTCTTCGTGGAACGTTTTTTTTCGAACTGTCTACCTCAGTCTTTTTAATACTTGTATCTCCTTCTTCGTTGTCGAAAAAACACAGTGAACATAACTTTTGTCTTGGATTTAATATGACGCAATTTCTTTTTTGTTTTGTTCGAGGAGAGGGCGTTGTATGACATTCTGATGACTACAGAAGGTCATTCGCACTTCAGGGAAACCATTTTGATAGTTAACTTGTGAGAATTCCCCTGGATTCTACCCTGGACACCAAGATTGATTTGAGGCAAAGAGCGACCAGATGGCATTTTTACAATAACAAATTATATTTATTCACTTGAATCAATTATCAACCTTCTAATTACAAATATTAATCAATATGTCTACGTCAATGTGATTGACCATTACTATTAAATTAAACCACGAAATATGATACTAATCAACTATTAAACTGAATATCGAACGGTATTACATGAATAAGAGGATCGAGAGATACACGCAATTTGAATTACGAGCATTCATTAAATTACCACTAACTTTATTATACATTTACTCTTAAGTTCCTATAATTGAAATTCAAATATCACCTAACTTTTTTTTACTACCTCATTTTCCAGGCGTGTCAAACTTTCCAATTGTAGATCACTGCCTGATGATCAGCAAGACGCTAATCGCACAATCCACTCGAATCTTCTTAGAACACCGTCAACCTATCTCTTGGTGTAATAGCCTACTGTTAACTTACAACACTCTCCTTAAATACTTTGACTAATTTGCATATCCCGGTTTCTTCTTTTAGAGCTGGTTGGAAATATACGCGAATTTACAGTCCCCAAAGACGCCTAAGAATATTAGTCATAAAGTGCCGTACAGATCCGTCACAAATTGTTATCTGTAAATAAAGTATTTTTCATGGCTATTGGTTTCTATCTGATAACCATGATTCCTGACAATAGCTCTAGCTCGAATTTTCGATGAGAGTAAATTTCTTTTGTCATGTTAATTTTACACCATTCCTCTTGAATGGTTTTCCGAAGTTCGTTTAGTTTTCTTGGATGCCGTGTTCCTAAGACTTTTTTTAATAAACTGAAAGCACATAAGTCCATTATAGAAGCATCAGGTGGTTTTACAAGTATTTCATCAAATGGGATACGCTTTATTCCTGTTTCTCATTCTTTCTTTGCTAAATAAGTGGCAGATAGTTTAGAGGTGTTAATAGAGCAGGGTTGGCGAACCAGTGACACGCGTGCCTTTAATGGCACGCGACAAAATATTTTTGACACACCAGTGATCAAAATGATTTGTACTTTATTTCACAATTTCAAAGTTCACTATGAAGTATTACGAACAAACGCGAATGATCTGTCGCAGAATGGCGAAGAACATACTCGTTTGTTACTGTCTTGCCTTAGTTACGTCATAGACTACAATTGCTTCTGATATAAATTTTGTCCACGCATAACATAGTGAATTTCATTGACACGACTGTATTTTTATCGTCTGTAAAACGGCATTTTGAAAAATATCCAAAATCCTCTCGTAAAAAAGTGAGCCACAGCAAAAATTATTAATTGCTTAGAAACCGTTTGGTAGATGACTCTAAATCAACATGTATTCTACAAAAAAGTAACACATTACAATCCTAATATGTCATCCAATCTGCAACAACAGAATTCACATTAATGTTACTTTAATTTGAGTTACACGTATAGCTAAGACATTTATAACTATACAGTGCAAAAGATATTTTTTCGTAGTAGATAGTTTTGTGTTGTTAGTATTTAGTTTTATTTCCCAATAATCACAAGTCAAAATTATTTGATGGCGCGTCTGTACCTCATTAAACATTTCTTTAGAAAAAATGGCACGTTGATCCATAATGGTTCGCCACCCTTATACTAGAGACTTTGCCCATATGAAGCTCGACTTTATTGATGTCGTTTCCATAGAAAGCAAGAATTTCTTTTTCAAAAAATTGGTTCTAAAATATTCTGCTGATAGTAGAGTGAATTAAGTTTGGCTTTATTTAAGACTTTCTTGATTTTTAATTTGCCGTTGCAACAAAATCAAATATTATGAGTCTCTTTGGGAACGAAGCCATTTCGTACGGTCATTCCCGTCAGTCGATGAATAGAAAATTTATCTTCTTTTACTGCAATCACTTAAATATACTTATGCCTCATCGCATGTTACCACAATTTCCTTTTTTCAGCAGCTAGGTGTTTTTCATAATTTGAATATATTTTGGCAAAAGCAAATGAACTTTATAGATATAAACGTTCTTTTTAACTTTAAGGTATCCGACTACATTCGGAACCGTGATTTTGCAAAGCGCATAAGTGGATAATTTTCATGATATTTAGTGTTACTTTAATAGAATATATGCATAAAATTGTTTTAAGGACATTTTGACAAAAAATGTTATTTAAATATAATATTTTGGCAAAAAATTAACTTAGAATAATTTTTTTTCCAAATGTTCTCCTTTTGTGAAAAATGCTTCTATTACAATAATATTTGGCCTGCATATAGCTCAGACCTCTCTACAGAGGCTCAACTAGAATTTTTGAAATATATAACTTAGAAGTGGGTTTATTCATATTTTACGACAACAGAGGGGAGTAATTTTTAAAAAAACGCGAATAATTGTTTCAATTGGTGGTAACTCTGAATATATATATATATATATATATATATATATATATATATATATATATATATATATAATGTGAATTTTTCAAAACTTCTAGTTGAGCCTCTGTAGAGAGGTCTGAGCTATATACAGGCAAAATATTATTATGATAGAAGCATTTTTCATAAATGGAGACTGTTTTGAAAATTGGTCATTCTATGTTCATTTTTTGTCAAAATATTGTACTTGAATAATTTTTTATTATAATAATATTCTTAAAACAATTTTATACATGTATTCTAATCTGAGTGACACTAAATATCATGAAAATTATCCATTTATGCGCTTTTGTAAAATCACGGTTCCGAACGTAGTCGGATACCTTAAGGCTGTTTTCGGTTAATGTTAAGGAATAAGACTCAAATCCGGAATATTTCTTCGGATATAAAAGTACTCAATCATTAATATTATATTCTGGCTTCACTATCCTATAGAGAATCACTTATTGTATCCTACTACTCGTTTTTAATGGGATTTACACATTTTTTTTTTATAAAATGTGTTTCGCATTTTTTCTCCTATACTGTAATGCTAAATGAGCTATCCTTGTTTATTATAAAAGTAAAAACGGATTATTTATGAAGTATTTTGAAATTTAAAAAACAATATATTATATAAGCAAATGCATGTTAGAATGTCACAAATTTCTATAAAAATTGAGGCATTTTTTCTGACGAAAATGTGCTCCGCGTTAAGTTTACGCTATTGAGCATGCGACAAAAACAGCCTTAAATCTTTCAAGTGCCAGAAGGGTTCCTAGTTTGGATGCAAAGCGTCTTTGAGTCAGCTTATTTTCTTTTAGGATCGGAAACTCCACTGCGTTGATAGTGGCCTGCATTTAAACAGTTTTAAGATGAGGTTTTGTAGTCAGGTTTTTTTTTTCCAGCTAGACAGGGTTTTTTTCAGATTTCATGTATTATAAAGATTTTTTTTAAATGCAATAACCGAGATTTTTACACGGCTTTATAATTTGTTGATACCAATATTTCTCTTTAGAAAGCGCTGTTACGTAACATTTGAGCCATCTATCAACTTTTGGAACCATTTTCAAAATCTGTTATTCACCATCAAAAGAAAGCCTTAGCAGATTATTATTCTGAAGTTGCCACAGAGTTCTATCTCAAAATGCAAACAAGAAAATAAATTACAAAATAGCTTCAATAATGGGCAAACGACCTTCTATATATAGGGATATACTTATCTTTGAAAAAATTTAACGTAATTATCATGCTTTAATTGTATTGTTTTTATATCAATGCCACCTGATCGATGATGTCAATTTGAAGCCCTCGCAATTCATCGTGGCAAGAGGGCTAGATTATGTCTGTCGGTTTGACCGCAGCCTTGACATAATGCAGCTGACGGAACATTTTGACGCTGTTCCCCCTCACCCCAATTTTTGGCCGTGATAGCCAATAGCTTAGATCATCAACTCGTGACCGGAAGGTCACTGGTTCGAGTCCTGGCACCATTAAAGATCCATCGTGTAGAGGAACGTTAAATTTGTCGAAGCTCAATGTTTTCCAATTGGTGTGGTTGCTTGGGAGGCCCAGTGGCCGAGTGGTAGCGTATCGGGTCCCCCCCCCACAACAGGTTCGGGGATCTGTCCTAGGACTGGTCCATGTTGACTCAGCCTTTCATCTTTTCAGTACTTCGTTAAGTGAGAACCAGACTTGTGTGTGTGTGTGTGTGTGTGCGCTTAAGGACTAAACACTGGGGAGTTTTGCTCAAGGCTGATCACCTGATCGGGACATGTGTTCATGCACCTCAGTGCCTAAAGTCACGAATTCTGAGATGGACATAGTAGGAATTGGCCCTCAGGGGCTGTTGCGCGCCTGAGTTTAGTTAAGTGGTTTAGTTTAGTTAGTTAGCTTAGGTGTTATCCTCATCACTTGGCCTAGATTTAAAATTACGAGATCCGTCACAAGTATTTTCCGTGTTACTTTATAAAGAGATGTTAATATAACTCGCCCCCCACAATTTTGAACAAAAATGCTTCAGATGTGGTCCGAGTCCTCCACCCTTCTTCTCCAACCGCAAACGTCTTCGAGAGATCTTTAAGCTAAGCTTTCTTTCTAGAGTGCTTCCGTGTCATGTTTAGTTTAAAAGAGACGAATGAAAACGAAAAAATAGTTTTGCATTCATTTTCATTGTGTACATTTCATTTTACTTCATACTTATAATTTATCAATGACATAAGACTGAATGTGAGGGACAAAAATGTGCTTTATATTGTGCTTATTCATGCAAACTTCACTTCATTTACGTGGTTTATTAAGTACCAACTGGATGGGAGGATCAAATCCTGTACTAAAAGATTTCTCTTTCAAATGTACTACAGAAAGTTATTTTTTTATTGAGAAATAGGTATCGAGATGGCACAAAATGATGTGAAAATTTGAATTTGAATGTGTTTTGGTTGCTTTTAAATTTGAAATTTATTTTTCTGAGCATGCGCGATTTTTAGTGGGTAAAAGCAGATATTAGAATCTGCTCCAATGCCTTATTCAGACGGATTTGAATCCACACACTATATCCACAATTTCCGTCCGTCTCCTCTGATTCGCTGAAATTTCTTTCAACCCTTCTCTCGGCTGAAACGAATGTCATTTAAATGTATTTCAGGGTCGCTCCCTGATTCAATTTAAGATGGATTTCATCAGCAGATTCTAACAAGAAAAAAAAATGTAGAAGAGACGGGAAAAGAAATTACTAGATTCGATTACGATAAGCAATATATGTAAAATAAATTGTATCTCTGATATATATTGGATAGACAAACATATTTTGGAATAGCTACAAAACCATTGAATTAAATTATGTAATTTTGACTATATTCTATTATATTAAGGTAGTATTTAATTTATCTTGGTAAGTCTTTTTATATTTCTTTGTGAATGCTGAAATGTGTGATTTATTCAAAAATAAATGTCTAACAACTATTTAAAAGAAATATTAGTAACAATTTTATCAACTATCTAAATTTCTATCCACTCTTTTCTTTACAATCATGAGCATCAGTTGGATATTCTGCTTACCCTATTCTTTATATTTTGATCATAATATTTTAGTATTTTAAACTATTATCAATAACTTTTTATTTATTAATTTATAAATTGAACTCGAGGATTATTTGCTTGTGCACATAAATTACGTTAACAAGATGTTACAGCTAGATCATAAGGTGATAAGTATCTCAAAAGAAACAAGTTATATCTTCATACAGACAACGTACAGAATTTAACTAAGACATGGCTAATATTTTCCTTTACTTTTATTTGAATGCGATTTATATATATATATATGTGTAATACAGTGATCTTATTCTGTTCCTCAAAGGATGTTGTGTAATAAATGCGTAAAGTAGTGTAAATAAATTATATATGGATATGAGTTACCTTAATATTACTCTCTGTTGTATTTATTTTATGCTAAATTTGCAATATTTACAAGCAATGGATGCACCTTATAATATAATGGCGTTTCAAACGAAACTCTTGGTGAAATATTGGTGATGCAGCCAAGTTCGCATCATTTTTGGCGACCATTTGGGAGAGTTGGCGACAGTATGGATACTTCTGGAAATTAGTGCTAGAAAAGCCTATTAATAGCACGATCTATGATGTAAGTGGATCTTTCGAGAAAGATTGGTGCATCTTATATAAATAGGAGTCACTCGTTAAATCTGAGTCAGTATTATTTTGACCGTTGAAGTGTCGATTAGCGATTAGTTGCTATGATCGAATGAGTGCTGGCAAATAATTTAATCATTACTTATTTGTATTTTTTAGACACTAATAGTTGTATCTGAGCGCTGTAAAAGGTATGAAGGTCTTCTGGGATTTATTTTGTGAATTTTACTGCTGTATTCTATATTTCTAAGGAGTGTTTTTCCACAGTAAATTTTCATCGCTCTTAAGGAATTTCTTATTTACCATTTAACTTTTGTTTTCCATAACATAGTCGAGTCTTAAATTAAAAACCCTATTTCTCAGAAAAAAGGCTCTTAACATAATTCCAATCCCAGTTCATTAAATTTTATGGTCTTTGCATATAGATCCCAAGCTTTACTTTCGAATCGAAAACATAAACTAAAAAGTCTTTAGCAGTTCTAGAAATAAGTATTACAACCCACAATTAATGTTTTCAAAATCCAATCGGATCACTTGGTGTTCGTTTTATCTCAGCGGAAGATGTGTTGTCTGCTCGTTGAATAAACTGTTTTTTACAAAAAATTCTCAATACTGGGGCTTGAAACATTACATATATAATCTTATTCTATTCCTCAAAGGTTCAAATTAACTGTGAGGTTCCCAGTGGTGTATACTACACCCCAGTATAATACTTTCATAGAATTACCCAATGGAAAAATGAGTTCTGTAATTCGCTAACCCATCAGCCAGAATTTCATGGGCATTTTCAATGGGTGGCAACTTGAACATTGGTGATATTATCAATATACAGCTGTTTCTAGGTTAAAATTCGTCAGCCGTTCACACAATGACACAAAAGTAAGATCTTCGGCTCAATAAATAAAGTGTAAAGCTTCTGTAAATTGAATTACTGGATCCAGTTCACATCATATGAACACCGACGCTACGCCAATAACGAATACATCCCATCTCCAGCTACATTGCTTGCCTTTTTTCCATCCTCATGGCATAAATGTTTAATTAAAAAAAAACTGTCGGGATAAGACTGCCTTCCATTGATGAAAGGATTATTATTACTTCTTCGTTCATCAGTAACTTCCACAATTTTATTGTTATAGTAAAATAATTTAGTTGGCAAATTAACCTAAAGAAAATGGAAGTGGAGTTCATGGTATATGAAAATAACCTTCTGTTTATAATGCCAACTGGTGGAAGGGCCAACAGTTATGTGCTGCCAAGTTTGGCTTTATATAGTCTTATTAATCTATGAAGTCTATTGAGACTTTCAGCAAATTAAAAAGAGAAAAAACATAGATACAGACACATCACATCAGAACACATCAGAAAAGTGACTCGCTCATCCATTTCTCAGGAAATCTCCAGAACTGTCAGATCTTCAACCATGAAACTTAGTACGCATGTTTCTTTTTTGTTGAGTGCAGACCCACTAAAATGGGTTTTACGGAAATGGACTTCTAATGGGGTTCCAGGGCCGTAAAAAAAAAATTCTCATTATTTAGCTATTAGGCCAACACATTTTGAAATTAGGCCCACGCTTTTGTTAATAAGAGATCTTATAAGAACGGATTTTGTGGGAATTCACTCTCAAGAGAGCTTGTGGGAAATTGCAAAGGTGTCTAAAGATAAAAGAAAATCGTTTTCTTTCTGTTAGACTTGCGCACTTCAAATTTGTTAAGAATGTTTTCTTTGTTGAGTAGAGATATCGTTCTTGAGTTTTTGCGAAATCTACTTCCAAGAGGTGTTGCGAGAGTTTTAAGTGGTGTTATACATAAATATTTTCGCTTTTGATTTATTAGGTCTTTAAACACGAAATTAAGCAATTATGATTTTTTGTTGAGTAGAGATCCTCTAAAAATAGACTTTAGAAAATCGACTTTGAGAAGGAGGTGTACAGGAGCAAACAAAATGCCCTCCATTTTTAAATTTAAGTCGTGTCCTTTTTAAGCCAAGAGGCGAGTGCTGTAAGAATGTTTTCTACACAATCGAAATCTTATTGAATATCAAAAACATTATACATAGTCATACAATATCATGAAATACCCAGAGAAGCGAGCAGGTAATGGTTGGTATAGATATATGTGCTTACAATGCTTAACTTAGTGATTCATGATTCATCTATGAAAAGTCGTCAAATTTCAACAATGTGATTTCGTTTATACCCAAATAATATTTTGGTGAAAACAAATTATTCGAAAGTAACTAAACAAGTAATATTAAAGATTTCTTTTAAAGTCAATTCCTACCTAGGTCAACAAAGAAAATTTTATTTTATTACTTTTTATCAAATAATTACAATTAAAATAAATATGTATATACATATGAGAGAATCACACTATTAAGTGGCAATTGATTTTTATAAATCATCATTGAAGTATCGTATTGTCATCCTAAGCAATCGTGTATACAAATTTCACTTCAATTGAATGTCTTAAAACGCGAGAAAATAAATATTTTTAAGTTTTGACCCAAGTCTCTAAAAGGGTCGCTAAGTCGCCAAAAATGATGCCAACGTGACTGTATTTGTAATACTTTGAATAATTAGTTTTAATCAATTAATCTTTATTAATTATAATTAAAAATTACCGTATGGTCATCCAGAATAATTGTGTATGTAAAATTTCAGCTGAATTGAGTGCCTTAAAATGTATTTTATTATCAATTGAAAATTTGAACAAGATAAACATAGAGGGATATTGGGAACTAACAGTAGGAATTGAAAAAAAAAAAATTACCTGTTCGTTAGAAAGCCAACATATGGAATGCGTTTTGTTTGAACTGATTCAGACAAAAAATAAAATATTAAATGAGATTATCTTCACAGTTTAGTGAAGTCATAATAGGATTTCGATAATGTATTTGTGTGTGCCAAATAAGTCTCTGAGTTTGGATTCTATTTTTCAGCTTTAGGATTACCATCTATATCTTCAACCTAAATGATATTATTATTGACACGACAGCACAAATTACTTTGCATTTAAGAAATTAAATATTCTACAGTTTTGTCCGGTTTTTTGTTCATTTTACTCAGAGCTTACGGAAGCTAATTAATATTGGAGAGGTCTATCCGCACACAATATGAAAACTATTTTTCCCGATAACTTAATCATTGTCTCTCTTTAGCTATTGGATCTGTTAATTAAATATCAATAATAAACTTATTTTCTCTGTTAATAATTCCATTCATATTAGCAATTTATTACTTTTCGAATAAACGACTAGATTAAAGTGGTTTTTTATATTCCATTGTGATTTAAAAACAAGTTTCTTTTTGATTGTAATTAGTTTGGAATAAACAAACAAATGTGCTAAATGTCGTTCTTTTTATTTATAAAGGTTGCAAAACAATTATGTTTCAATTGTATCTTTGATTTTCGTAAAGATGATTTCGACATGGTGTGTAAAATCAATTATATTTCTCTTAAGAAAGGACGAAAAATGGATCTTAAGCGAAAACGACAAATCCTAATTGAATTCTGATATAAAAAAAAAAGAAATGGTGAATGTTTTAATACTCTCAAGTCTCGTTTTTTCTTTCAAATACTTAAAAAATGAACGTGTCTTTTCGAACGTGTGTTGCAAAAAGATAATTTTACTTATTGTGTTGGAATTAACATTCATTAAAGATAATTAGTGAAGTGAAAGATGGTTTAAACAGTATATAAGAGGTATTGTTATAAGTTGATATCAGATTTTAAGTAAGGATCATAAAATATTGTAGGAGCTAAGTACGAATTCTACGTAGAATACATTCACAGACGGAACAAAAAATCCCAAGAAAAAATTATTTTCGAGTAACGAAATTCGGACAATGCAATCGTCTAGATAACATGTTTAATTTAAATTTTCAAGATCACAGGTTGATTCAAGCTCAAGAAAATGCATTTAGAAAGTCAAATTCTGTTATATGAATAGCTGGTGAAACCTCTAGAATATTGAATGCAAGCGTAAGTGCATCGGGTCTTACAGGGGCCAAATGTCACTTTGTGGTATGCTGCTCTCTGCTTGCTGTACCTTTTCAATACTGGGATGATCAGTGTTGGCTCTGGAGGATGCAGGAGTTATCGTCCAATGATATCCCATACGTTCTCAATTGGAGACAGATATGATGAACTCGAAGGCCAAGGTAACGTCAACACTCTGTAGAGAACATTGTGTTACAACAGCGGTGTAAGGGCGAATGTTATCCTGTTGGAATACTCCCCCTTGAATGCTGCTCGTAAATGGCAGTACTATAGGTTGCATTACCAGACTGATGTACAAATTTGCAGTCTGTGTTTGATATAACTACGAGAGTGTTCCTGCGGTAAAAAAAATTGCTCCCCAGATGAGTTCAGGTGAGGGGCCAGTGTGTCTAGGCCACATACAGGTTGGTTTCCTGGAGTTCCCATGGCAACACACGGTCATCACTGACACCTGCTTACATCAGGAAACACAATAAACCTCCAGTCCGTCCTCCAATGAACTCTGGCTTGATACCACTGACACCACAAATAACAATGGTTTGAAATCATTGGAATAGGAGCTACAGGACTCTTTGCTCGTATCTGTCCTTGACGTAACCGGTTTCCAACAGTTCGTTGTGTCACTGTGGTACCAACTGCATCTCAAATTTCTTCTGAAGACGCATCAAGATGCACCACATACGTTGGGGGTCTTCCCTCGCAGCAGTGCCACGTGGCCGTACAAAACTGTGCCTTCTTGAGGCTGTACCCCATCTCTTGACCGCTGCTCCCGAAAATCTTGTACAAGGGATACATTCCAGCAAAGTCTTTCTGAAATAGAAAGGGCTCCGAGAAGGTGGATTTTCTATCACATCGCCTCGCTCAAACTCTGTGAGAGAGGCCGTGGATCATGGATATCGGATCATGGCAGGCATGCCATGAGCTCGAGCCCAGTACCACTAAATACCCGCCATGTCGGGGGAGCAATAGACATTAAATCTGTTGAGAGCTCAAACGTCCTCCCGTTGGCGTGATGTGGTTGTTAAGAGAGGGGTTGACAGGTCACGTGTCGTCTTTGTCACTTGATTATGGTTGAAAATTATGAGGTCCGTCGCCAAAAGCCCTCGTGTTGCTGAACAGTGCGACGTTAATATTCTCTCACTCAATCAATCAATCAAATTCTGCGAGCTCTTGATAAAGGCTTTTTCGTCTTAAAGGCATTATTGGCTAACATCAACTCAATAGTCAAATTTCACAGACAGATAATGCTCACGAGCTTTACAGCCCGCATTTAAACCAACCCTGATTTGCAAGTTCTGATTGGTGCTACTGACGCCACACTTAAGCGCGAAATTTGAATCGATGTCATCCTTCAGATGTATAAGTACGCCTACCAAACTTCGTTATCTAACACAAGCCTTTCTTGATGTTGGGATTTTTTCCCCGCAAGTGTATTTTAACAAACTTTTGTAGAGTTCACAGTTCTCTATCTAAATAGTAAGTTGAATTAAAAGAGCGCACACGTAATTAAAGGAATTTTTTCTCATTTGTCGTATCTTTGATTTCATTTGCTCTCTCCATTATGTATCTCCTATGATATAACAATCGTCATGAGAAAACGAGTAATCTTCACGAAAATTTTCTCCAATATTTTTTAATAAATTTAGAATGGAAAAAAATCCCCTATTATATAAAATGATTTTTGCATGTACACTTTTTAAGCTCTTCATGAATCATCTTAAAGATACCAGGATATGTTCGAAAGTGTAAAATACCATAAATAAGACTCTTTGTTCATGGGACATATATCTTTCAAAAATTTCCAATAAAGCTTAGATTTTTTTGTGATCTTAATAAAGATATTTTTATCGAACTGTGTAGTAATACAAAAATAATTCTTTAGTTAAACAATTTTTTTTCCCTGTTCCCTTTAAGTTGGATATTTTTGAGATTACACAATCCATGCTTATGTTTAGGTACCATTTTTTTAAAAAAGGTATCTCTTAAATATGTAAAATATTTTTTGCATATATATAAAACAAAACACAAAATAAAATGAACCTATTTTTGTAGTAAAATATTAAGATTGTTTCCTTAAACAAGTTATAAAAGTTTGCAATTTTGAAAATTTCTATAATTTTTTTTTTGTTTTTTTAACACATAAAACTATTTTTTTAAGAAATTTTGTACTACTTGGACTAAAATAAACAGGCTCACTGTATGCACAGGTATCATGTATAGAAGTGTTAAAAATTTAGGACCATATAGTGTAATAATTTTTTTAAAAAGTGTACCTAAAAGAAAAAAATTATTCTCTTTGGAGAAAAAGTGAAAAAACTAAAGATTTTTAACCGTTTGCTTACATTTTTGTCAATTATTTTTTTCATATTTTAATGTTATTTTATCAACGAACATATTAGTGTTACACATTTTTAGATTGGGAAAAATATGCACTATTTTTTAATACTAAAATTGAAAAATCATATTTTTGAATGTGTATGATGCTTTAAATATTTTCGATATACGATGGGTTTATTGACAGGATTGTTTATAGACTTAACGATGCGGAATAATATTATTGGCTATTTAAAGTTGATTAAATCCTTTAAAAACTCATAACTCCTTTACTGTATTTAATTATTTAAGACAGTGTTTCTCCCAAACTGTGGGGCGCGCCCCCCTGGGGGGGCGCGAGCATATCGAAAATAAAAGATTTAAAAATAATTAATTTACTGGAATGAATTCAAACGAAATGCTTTCAGACATAATAAAAAATGCACTTTTACTCTGATATAATTTATAGGCACGTGATATTGAGTCATCAAAAATAAAAACTTCTTCAATACCTAATTAGCTATCTTTGATCCTATAACCGAATAAAAAAACTTTTATTTGATTTGCTGTAATCCCATGATGATAGATTTTTTTTTTACTACGCTTTCTTTTTAAGCCTAACATACAACTCTTTCAGAGAAAAAAACAGATCCCAAATCCAGAATCGAAGAAATTTAGGAACATAAAAAATTCATCACTGTCATTACTTTTGAAATACTGCACATTATAGCTGTAATCTGTATGACCTTCTAAGTTACTGGTACAGTTAGTTATGACCCCTCTGTTACGTGTTTGTTTCTCATTTAGGGAAGTTGTAAGTAATGTATTTCTTTGTTGCGTTTTTTTCGATGCAAAAAAACGTTTTACACAATTTTTTTAGCAGTAACATACATATTATCATAATGAATTCAATTTTTACCCGGAAGTGGTTGCTTGGGACACACAGATTATGAAATCGTTAATTCTGGCAAAACTGTTTATTTGTTACCAAAGAAAAATTGAAAAGTTCTTGAAAGTAGGTAAGTAAACTTTCTCTTAGTTAAATTATTTACTGGAATCACGATTTGTATCGTGTACAGTAAAATAATTATAAAAAAAGGATTGGGGTGACTCAATAACCCCGCTCGACCTTATCGAGTGCGCGCCTGCTCCCGGGTTAAAACATGTTGAAGTCTTATCGCTTTAAATATTAAAAATAATACAATTATTCTTCATCGGAAATTTATATTATTGTTCATTATTTAACATCAATTATAAATGCTAATTCTGTGAGGCTTAAAATTACAATTCGCCTAAAACTAATTATAATTTGAGCAACCATTTTAAAAAGATCATTTAACATTTTTGTAAGAATTCTCGAGCACTTGGCTTTGCTCTCCTTACAATTCAGCTATTATATCAATAATGTTTTATTTTCTTATAAATGAAATCGTGCAAATAGTGGGCACTTCAGCCGGTATACTTTTAATGTATCAGTGCTGCACAGAGTATTTTATAATTAACTAATTAATTAATACTAAATTAAGAACAAGTTTAATAATTATTAACGATTCCCATGGGCTTGTCTTGCAAAGCAAATATTTTATAAGGAATGCTTATGATTAGAAATTGACCCTCTGAGTTATTTTTCTATATTTAGCAGATATCTATATGTTGTCTTCTAAGTTGTTCAATTTAAAAATTAGAGAAAGGAAAATTAACATAATAATTATCCTATTTTATTTATTTATTTTTGCTTAAAAGTAGTATACCAAATTTAATACTTAGGTTACTAATTTGTTTGGTTTATAATTAAGATCCCCTATTGTAGTGCATTATTATTGCTTTCAGTACATTATTAATGTATAAGGGGGGCGCGATGAAAATTGTTATCGAAAAGGGGGCGCCAGTGTTGAAAGTTTGAGAAACAACTGATCTAAGATATATAAGATTTTGTTATTGTGTGTGTGTGTGTGTGTGAATGTTTTGAAGCACACACATAGGAATAGAGTTCTTTTTAAAATATTATAATTAATAAGCGAATATGAGCACATTTTACTAATGTTGTGATTTTTTTTAAAAAAAATTAAATCCTCATTAAGGTCAAAGTATTCCAAATAATACTTTGATTCAAATGAAAACTAAAACTAACAAATCAAAGGAATTTGTCTCAAATTGAATTCACTTATATTTGAATAACTCCCTCACAATTTTTATCTAATGATTTTGTCAGGAAGTTAATACCTAACACTATGTAACACATTGTAAGAAAATAACACTAGTTTGGTAATATTCCAAAAGAAATATTCACATATTGTGTGAATATTGAAAGATACACGTCACTTTCAAAAATTTTCTCAAAAAGCTATTTAAACATATTAAATAATCTAAGCACAATTCACAATATTCAAAAAAAAACTATTAAAATGTTTAAAGTTTTTAATAGAGAAGAATGTTATCTTATATCTTCTGTTACTTTTATGTTATTCTGCTGTCGTTTATTATTTCCATTGTCAAATACAAAATCTGTAATGTATTTTTAAATTTAAATATTTACATTGATTAAAGTATATTTAATTGAAATAACGTAAAATGTGTGTTGGAAACTAATGTAAAAATTAATCATATAAAACTACAATTTTATTAAATTGTTTGAAATATTTCTATGTCCAGAATCGTATAATTTACGCATAAGGATGATTTTACTGCAATAGACAAAAGTGATCACAAAAAACTCCCTATTTCTTTAAGTAAAACTTTTTTTCTCAAATTCACTTTCAATTTCCTTACAAAATTTTTTCTATTACACATAAATTTTAAAAACATTCTTTCAAATAGGGTGTTTCTTGCAATGGGCATTTCAAAAGTGTTAATGTGCATTATCCGGTGGAAAAAAATATGTGGAATTACGTTCATGAGTTTTGTAAAAGAGATTTTTCTCTCCTTCTACGCATTGATAAACTTTTTATAAAGTTTGAGATAAAAAGAAAGAACCGTAGAGCTTTAAGAACTATTCCCCACTTTATTATAAAAGCTCCAAAAACCGGTGTTCAAATTGCATTAGAGAAAGAAAAGCTCTTTTTTGTGCCATTGAAGAAAAAGGAAAAAATAATAAATTATGGTCAGTTGTCAGAGAATCAACTGCCTTTTATTCCTAGCTCTGTTTTTGGCGAACCTGTTATTGTTTTAAATTGTTCCCTGCGTTTTACTTACAATTGCAGGAAATTACTTATATGCTCAAAGATTTCTTAAAAGCATATCGATTCCCGATTGCGTTATGTTCTTTTAACTTGTTACAAAAACTTTTCCCATCTAGGTTTCTGATTATTTGGGATAAATATACTTTAACTTTCTTTCTGATGTATTTTAGTAAAACAGAAACTAACTTACGCAGAAATGTTTATATTTTTTTTCTCCATTTTTATTTAAGATTTAAAATTTTTAACATGGGAATGTAAATTTAGTATTGTTTGGTAGATCGGTTTTCGAGGATTTTATACAAACAGTCGCAATAAACAAGACACTTCTTCAGGAGCAATGGAAATTTATTGTCGAAAAACCATTCTTGAAATACAGGATAAAGTACTCAGAAGGTTTTCACTCCTTCTACGGCCCTCAGACACAACTATCAGTGTCTAAAATACAAGTACAGTACAGTCCCGATAATCCGAACAATATCGGACCGACCCTGTTCGGATTAGCCGGAGTAACAGCGAAATCATTATTTGAACTGGGAGTACGGGTTATGTTGCACAATTTTTCATACTAAACATTAGTGTTCTGTTCTGTAGTTTATTCCATTTTAAAATTTGTACCATAACTTGATGTACAGTGCGTGAATATTAAATAAAGAACTGTTTTGAATTAAGGTTTATACTGTTTTATATTGAAATATTCACCGATTTTTTTTCGTCCTTAAAATTATAAAAAAATTTTCCGCGGTGCCGTTCGGATTAACTGGATGTTCGGATTAGCCGTGTTCGGATTAGCGGGACTGTACTGTATGTTAAAGATTACTCACAAACACGCGCTTGTCCTGCACAACAGCTGTAGTAATAACTAATCGCTGATCAAATCTTCACGGTCAAAACTAGACTAACCCAGTGTTGGCGAGGGACTCCCTATTTATAGGCCTTGTGGAACTTTCTAGAAAAATCTACTTGCGTTATATATCACGATATTGGTAGATTTCTCTACTAATTTCCAGAAGAGTCCATAGGGTCGTGAACTCGCTAAAAATGATGCCAACTCAGTTTATGGCCAAACATTCACCCAGTTTCCATTGAATCGTCATTATAATCTAAAGAACGGCATTGCCTGTTAATATTACAATTTTAACAAATTAATACATCATAGAGTAATATAAACGTATTACACACTCAGATGTAAATTATTAACAACATTTTAAAACTTCATTACACAGAATTCATAACAGTATTTTTTATGAATATATGAATGGATTTTTATTATATTGCTTTTATGACTGTCAACGATGCATGAAATCTATCTGGAAGATTCTTTTAAATATTCATCCATATATGTTTTGCCAATTTGCATGGCGGGGAAACCAACTGACGACTCCAGTTAATTAAATAGATTAATTGATAGACAAAGACAAACAAATGACCACGCTGAGACAAATCGAACGCGCTCGGTTCAAACAAGCTTGACAGTACACTAGAAACGGCTTTCCAGAACAATTCTACAAGCAGTATAACTCGGATAGACTGTCTCGCATTCAATACATGAGCAGATTTTGACCTCATCTGACTCGACCTTTGTCTGAAATGTCTTTTATATAGTTTCATGGAAGTTTCCAGAAAGAATGAGATCCCAGAGACTTCTGGATGATTCTTTGGGGATATTGTATTTCTCCAAAATTTGTTTCCAAGCGCAATTAAGTTGCTAATCTGGAAAACCTGGTCACCTATTCTTTGGTTGTCATTATCCTATTTTTAAGTTCACGCCGAGAAGCGAACTTGGTTGATAAAACTTATTTTTCCCGCAAGGAGATTATCGCTGCAGGGAAATTATATGTAACATATGTAGCCTTTTTTTGATAGTGAAATCAAAATGTAATAACAGAGCTGAAAAATATTTTTATTTTAAACGTATTCAGATTTTGGTGTAATTTTTAACTTGTGGAAATGATAAGAGAAAAAAAAATATTTATTTTACATAATGATTTATAAAGCAATGAATAGTTATTAACTCTGTTACTATCAGATCATTTTGATCGTTTCTCTAAAACGATTTAAAAACAAAAATCCACAAATAAAATTCATGTTAATTTTTTAGACTCTTTATCTTTTTTAAAGATTTTATACGTTACTGAAATAGCTCTGTTGATAAAATTCATTTTTGTCATGTTTTTCAGACTTAATTTTTAGTTTTTAATATCGTGCCTAACAAATGAGGCCGCTATGAAATTTTTTCACTCTTCTTAGTTTTTCTAATTAATAATAGTTAGCTTATAATTTTGTCTCGCGCAAAATTAAATTTACAACTACTGTCGTTAACTTCAAATTTTATACATACAACAAAATTCTTCTTAGAGAAAAAATAAATTGTTTAGTTCAATCTTTTTTAGTTCTTTTGCTAAGAGAAATAGAACATGCAAAAAATATTTTTTTCTCACATTACAACATCTTTTATCCGTACGCTTTACCGATTTCGATTGAAAGTTGATAATTAATATCAAATTTATATTGAATAGGTAGAGTTTAAGCCCGTATCATGGAATATAAGGAAATTATATGTAAACGAGTTGACTTTTTGACATTTAATACAGATTCCAGCAGAACCCTTATATTTTTACGAATCACTGTGAAGAATCTTTATATAATTTGAGTTCTAAAAAGACTATTCACACACAAAAACTCAGGTTAACACTTAAAAAGCTCAAGAACCTTTGTATAAATTTTGATAACGATATTCATAATAATATAAGTGTTATAGCAAATACATTATTTTTCACAATAAATTATAATAGATAATATATAATGTTCTCAAATAATATCCATAATAAAGTTTAAAACACAGTATTAAAAAATAAGAGAAATTTCGAGTACTCTGTTACATGAAGTAAAAAGGAATATTTGCATACTGCTAAATTTTAAGACAGAGATAAAAAAAAATTACAAATTACTTAAATAAATATGTTTTTAAGGGTTTCTACAAACAAAAGGTCTATGTTCATGTACAGATTAAACACATTATAAAATCTAATTTGAATCGAGATGTAACTTATTCATAGAACGATTGTTCAAAGAACAATATTAGACAAAAGTCTCCCAAAGTACAATACAAGGAAATAAAAACTAAATTAAATGCACATTACTCTCATGTGCTTCAGGAAAAAGATTCCAAATATGTACTTTACTAAATAAATAAAAGTTTTAAAAAATTCTTGTTTTAACCTTTTTTAAAAAAAAAAGTTGAAACAGTTTTTCAAAGTTCTTTCTTTATATTGGTCTTAGATTTTTTGTAAATGATTTTTTTTTAAGTAAAAAAAAAAAAACTTTTTTCACCAAAGTATACCAAAGACATAAATTGTACTAAAATTTATATAAGTTTTTTTCATAAAAGATTGACACAGAGGGGAAGCAATGTGTGCTCCTACTTCTAATTAGGTTTTATAATTCTTTTGAGTACAAGCATAAAAATTCTTTAATTTTTTCAAAGAATTGTTATTTAATTTTTTTAAAATTAAATTATTAATTAAAACTGAAAAAAAGATACTAAAGTCTTTTAAAATATCATTGTACATGTTTCATTGCCACCCACCTATTATGGTGGTTATAAAACTGGGCTTGTAATCGAGGGCACTCGGGTTCGAAACCCGAATAAGGCATGGATATATCTTCGAGAAAAGAAACCGGGCTACCCCCTGAAATGGATTACCTTCTCGAAACGGAAGCAGCGCACCCCTTCTGTTCTATTCTGGGATCATCGTTTGTAATAAAAATCTATATTTTCTTCTGTGATTGTATTGTATGTTTATGTTCATCCATTTATCGTCTTTCGTATGTATCCGAGAATGACACACACAACAACAACATGTTTCATTATTATTCTTTTGTAATTAATTTGATTTTTGTTAACGGCAGTTTAGAGCAACATAAAAATTATTGGCGACGAACCTCTCAATATTGAACTCTAATCCCCTCATGCAGGTGACATTTTGTATTGACTATTTATCATATTTTTAACATTACGCTGTAATAGGACAGCAAGACTTAGATTACTTTATCATGTAGTTGTTTCTCAGTATGCCGTAGCCTAGTGTTCAAGGTCATGGGCTCGTGGTCAGCGTGTCATGTGTTCGAGCCTAGAGCCACTAAAGAGAAGCTGAGCAGAGAGGGCCGATGTGCGTTAAATACGTCGATGCTCGAATGTCATCCCATTGGTGTGGAAGTTATGACAGGTGGTGCTCGCTCAAATGTCGTTCTCATGACCATGGTTCGCACTTCGAGGCTGCCAAAAGACCTCGTGTGTAGCTGAACAAAAAACGACGTTATTATTCACTCTGTATGTCATGGTCATCCGGTTTGCTGATACACGATGAATATGTCAAGGAAAAACGTTCTCATACAAACTTACTGAAAGTTAGGAGGGAGAGTTGTCAGCTTAGATGTTGTCCTTGAGCGGGGGCTCAATTGCGAGTCAGTCAGCCTCGTGTTGGTTTTAAGTACAATGTTTATAAAACTACCAATCTCAATAGCGAATCGAGAAGAATCTACAACTCCAAGCAATGCAAGGATTGACCTATCTACTGATATTAAAAATAAACTGATATTAGCCCACTTTTTAAGAGATTTAATTAATTTCTGTAATACCATTAATGTAAATTATCCATAGATCTATATTTTAAAAGAGACTTACAGAAATTAATATAATTAAATATTCATTTATAGGTAATAAAATACATGGATCTTTCAATAGTTAACTTTGGAAGGGGATTTCCCACTTATCGATAATGTATCACTGAAAGTATTAATAATACCAAATTTTTTGCTAAATCTATAAAATATTTTTAATTTAAAAGAGATATTTTTGATTCTGGTGATGAATTGCTTTAACCGATTAACTGTGATTGACGAGTATACTTGTCATGGACAGGTTGCAGATTTTGTGCATTGACGAGTATACTTGTCAAGCATAAAAAATAGTGATCATTGGCTATTGAAATCGTAAAATTTGACGAAAACAAAACATATTCTCAAATTTCAAGATGCTTAGAACATTTTGAGGCCATTCAAAATAAAATTTAAAAAAATAATGAAAATGTAAGATGACTTCATGCGTTCCATTATGCGCTGGTTGAAACAGCGTATTGGTTCGTTATTTAAATGCGATGATAATCTTATATTGATGTTAGCCTAAAAGAGGCAAAGGCAAACGTTAGAAAGTTGATGTTTACCGACATTTAAATTCGTACTTTATACATGTGGGAGTCCGAATAAATCTTCGAATAAAATCAGACTCTTCAGAAGACGAGATTTTAGATTGGCGAGGTGGTTTGTCTAGGGTAAGTATTTAAGGGTGAGTGATGAATTATTAATTGAATCTAAGTCATTTAAACACAAATACTTCATTTAAGTAAAAGAGAATTTATTTAAAGTTAAAGGAAAATATTTACAAAAAGGGGATATTTACAAAGAGAAAGAAATGCAGGAATTAGGTTAATTAAAAGTTGAGTTATACCTTTAGAAGACGGGGAAATAAAAACCGTTCTCATTCTTGGATGTTAGACTGGTGGTGCAGCGCTGGGCGCGGAAATGCGGTAAAAACGCGACGTGTTGAACAAGCAGTGGTTAGTTGGCCTCTGCCGAAAAATTATTCAAGCCGGAGCTACGAAAGCTCACTAGATGGCGCTGCTTCGGAATGCAAAAATAAATAAAATTGAGATTTATGGTCCTCTGAAAAGGATATGACTCAACCTTTTAAAAAATGTTTCAAAGGGAAAATCCTACAGAATCACTCTCTCCTGACAGAGCTGGTCTCTCAGCTCTTACAAAATGTTGAGAGCTTAAGTACTTTAAATACAAACTATTTTTAGTTACAACTATAGAATTTGATGATTATTGGAATGTGGATGCAATAAAAGACAAATAATACAATTCTTAAAGATAATAAAATAAAATATTACAGATGAAAAGATGTATACCTAATATTCACAATTCCGGACCTAAAATAGAGCATATAAAAACAAACTATTCTATGTTGTGATCTACAATTAACTAAACCATAAAAAAATCCTTCGCATCAATAGAAAGATAATGAATAATACGAAAATATAATAAATATTACGAGTGAATATAAAATGATTAATGGAAACGAGTGTTACCATAGAACATCTATTATTCTCAACAGGGATATGAGAAAAATTAAAAATAATAACAAAAAAAAAATTCAATTAAGCATAAAAACAAACATCAAATCAGCTGAGGTGGTGGTTGAGTTCGGTCCATCGTGCTGACCAACCTTTTCCACTTCATACCTATCCTTGGAATTAACTTTTGTTACTTTGTAAGGGCCTAAGAACTTTGGTCTTAGTTTCAGTCCAGCTCCAAATTGGTTCTTTTGATGGCAACTAAATCACCTTCTTTGTATAACGAAGCTTTTTTTTCTTCTTCTGTTATACGTCTTTCTATTTTCAGACTGCAGGGTTTCGATGTTCTTTTTTTGCATCGTTTCTTAAAAATTCGCGTTGTTCTAGTAATTCTTTCGCCATTTCTTCTAGAAGTAAGTCTTCGATTAGGATGTCTTCCTTGTTACGCATTTTGATTCCCACTAATAGTTCGAATGGTGTCCACTTTGTACGGCGACTTATAGTACTATTTAGTATTCTCTGTAATCTGTCGACGTATTTCTACCATTTCGTTGAGTCGTCTAATGATAGTTTGGTGAGAACTGGAATCAAAGTTCGATGAATTCGTTCAACTTCTCCGTTTCCTCGAGGAACACCTGTCGCTATTTGTAGATGTTGAATGTTTTCTTCATCACAGTAGTCGTTGAATAATTTTGAAGTGAACGCTGAACCTCTATCAGAGATAATTCTGATGGGATTACCAAAGGTCTTCTGCTGTTGTTTTAGTTTTTCGAGATCTGCCTGTTCGTTTTTCGCTGGAATGACGAGATCATCTAAATAACTGATTACAATTCCTTTCCGAGTAAGATCTCTAAATATACTTGATACGTAGCGTTGGAAAACTCCTACACTTGTGCTTAGTCCGAAAGGAACTTTATTGAATTCGAATTGTCCATCTGGGACGATAAAGGATGTATACTTTCTGCAATCTTCGTCAACATCGACGTGAAAGAAACCATTGCGTAAATCTAATGTAGAATATACCTTTGCTTCTTGCAAAGTGTCTAAAAAACATCTTCGATGATAGGTAACGGAAATTTATCTTTCACAAGCTTATGATTCAATTTTCTGTAGTCAATGCACATTCTCGAAGATCCATCTTTTTTTTTACCATTACGATTGGACTTGCATATTCCGCAGAACTCGGACGTATAATGCCTTCGTTGAGCCATTCTTCTATCTGTTTGTTTACTACTTGTATTTCTGTGAAAGCTAGCCGACGAGGGTGTTGACAGACTGGTTCTTCGTCTTTTAAAATAATTCTCATTGTGACGTCAGTAGATGCTGTTTTTTCTGGCTTGTAGTCTTGAATCAACTTTTCAAGTTCCTTCTTGATTTGACGATTTTCAACATGACGCAAGTCTAGTTCTTCTTGAAGATTTTCAGCAGATATTTGCATAAGCTGTGCATGATTCTCATATTTGTTGAATTTAACTCCTTCTTTAGTAAAACTTATCGATGCTTGTTCCAAAAGATCTAATCCAATAACTGCTTCGAATTTTAATTTATCAATCGGTACAACATGCCAAGTTAACGAGTAATTTTCATCATCTATTTTGAACTTATGTTCAAAGGAACTGACAGTTGTCACTTGTGCTTCACCAATACCTGTGAGAAGCATCTTGTTCTTCGATAATTTTGTTGGATCCATTATTCTTCTGCTTGTGTTTTCTCGAAGCAAACTTACGGTACTACCACTGTCTATGAGCGCCGTGATTTTCACCTTTCCAAAAAATATCTCTTTAGTACGTAAACCTTCCTTAACGATGAGTGGGCAAGTTTCTTTTGACTTTGGAGGTTCTTTTTGAATTTCTGCGATTTTAAATAGTTCGTCTGAGCATATGCTTGGAAGCATTGTGATTTGAGTGTTTCTCGTAATTTTTGTTGTAATACCCTTTCTGCGCGCTGTCTTGATATCTTTTAACAGATTCGTACTTGGTAACAGGGGCTTCGTAATGTTTGTTGTAATTCGTTGACGCTGGAAACTTCTTATCTTTCCTGTTATACTCGAATTTTCCTGGTGCTTCATACCTGCGATTCTTTCTGTGAATCTGAATTCTTGTTTCTTCACAAATGGACTGCTAGATTTTTATTTCAGAGTCCTTTTAAAGTCTTCGAATTCTTCTAGTTTTTCTGCTAATTGAACAGGGGAGTTCATATTTGCCCATTCATCAAGATAATATTCTTTAAATTCAAAGGAGTTTTTCGTTTGATTTGATCTGTTATGATTAGATCTGATAACTTGCTGAAAGTATCTATCTTCAATCCATCGATCCATCCGTTCAAGTAAGTGTTTAACTCATGGTAAAAATCAATCCATGTTCTTTCAGGTGCTTTTAGGTGAGTGAAAAATAGTTGTCGAAACTTTTCTGGAGTTAGTTTAAAACGTTTCAGCAGTAAATCTTTAACGTGTTCGTAGAGTTGGCTTTATCGTCAGGCTCTCTCGCTATGATGTGAGATACTTCCGTCGGTAACAAGCCTAACAGATGAGAAACCCAGTTTTCTTGATCAATATTTAATCTCTGCGCTTGACGTTCAACTAATTTTAGATAAAGACTGATGTCTTCTTTCAAATCAAAACGATGTATAAACTTTGAAATTTCTTTGACGAGAAATTTAGTATCACTTTCTTTGGATGTATCAGCGCCTAACTTGATTGTGTTTGGATTCTTAACTTTTCCAACTCAAATTCATATTTGCGTTTTTGCTCATCTAACCTCAATTGTTCGAAGCGTAATTTTTCTTCTCGTTCTTCAATGCGTAATTTTTCTTTTTGCTCTTCAATGCGTAAATTTTTCTTCTCTGACTTCGCGATCCTCAACAATCGTTGAATGTATGTTTTTGGTCAGTTCTTCGTCATAATCTTCACTACTAATAATTAGATCTTTAAGTGTGGCGATGGTCATAGATTTATCGAATTTTAAATTTAATTCCGTGGCTAAGACAAATAAATCTTCGCGTCGACCTTTGCCAAGATACGCCATTTTAAAATTTTAATATAAGTTTAGATAGTAACCAAGGAATAAACAAAATTGTCACGCGTTCAAACAAAAACAATGATGTTGCTATTGGCAATTCTCGTTTGCATTTACAAAATTCTCAAGTTAAAATGATATTGCATCAAAATACACTTAATATACATTGAAATATTCAAATTCTATTCATTTAGAAATATTTTAAACCAGTAACGTATAAAGACAACAGTGCGAGATAAAATACGTAATGCTTAATTTAAAGTAGTCAAATTATTAATTTTAACTAAAAACAAAACCTTTTTTTTAAAACCATTTGATATATCAGTTCTCATTTCGTTATAATAAATGCAAAAAGAATTTGAAAGAAAAAATAAATAAATATATATATAAATCTTGTTTAGAAACAGTGATTAAATTTATTGTGATATGAAGATTTAATCATTTAAAGTTCTTTGCTGAAAAAAAGCAAACAATTAGAAGTTATTCAATTAAGAAAAATCTCATACATATTTTTTATTACACCAATAAAAATAAAATCTTTTTTTAGGATCTCATCATCAAATTTTAAGGATAAACACATGTTTAAATAGAAAGCATAATAATTCTGTCAAAATGAACTCTAAATACTTATATATTGAATGATATTATGCATCATTTAAAATAAGATTATACATGATCATTCATCAATTCTAAAAACATAGCATTTCTTTCAAAATATATTTCTCGAATACTCGTAAAAAATAATTAATTACCACACAGCTGCGGGAAAAAGAAATGTTACACTATATGAGTAATCTAAATTGCCAAATGTTTAGGAATGGAAAGCATTAATCTCTTAGTTCATGGTCGATGACGTAACTGAAAAACACAAACTTTTCATACATGCATAAAATTAATTCAATACGATTCGTTAATAAATGACATACAAATAAAACACTTGAATATTACGTACGACTTTCTTAATATATTAAAAGATATACTTGTGTAGAAAATTTTAATTGATACGATTTCTATACACATAGAAAAATAGTATTTCAGAAAAACACACATCATATTTAAAAATATAAATTACTTCATGAAATCGACTACAACAATTTTTCATAATCAAATTAACGGTGACTCACGTATTCTTTTAGTTTTTCCTTTTTCCTGTTGCAAGGAAAACGAAATAAAAAAACAGTATACACCTGATACAGTTGACGACGTGTGATTAATTACTTAAAAACAAACTTCAAAGGCTCCTGGATGTGTTCACTGGACTTGTGAAACTCTTGTAGTTGTTGTACACGGCAGAAAATAACTCTCGTTTTATTCACCTAAATGTTAGTATGTTATGAGAGGCAATCCGCATTTTCGATTCAGTCCGCTTGTAAATTAGGCTTGCAGCCAAAAATGGGTTGTTTTTTTTTAAAGAAGAGAGTTAGAAGGTTATCAACTTATTATTTAGAGAAGATTTTCGAAATCAAATCCCAGGCGATCCCCCAATTATTTCTGTGGGAGTCCGAATAAATCTTCGAATAAAAATCAGACTCTTCAGAAGGCGGGATTTTAGATTGGCGAGGTGGTTTGTCTAGGGGTAAGTATTTAAGGGTGAGTGATGAATTAATAATTGAGTCTAAGTCATTTAAACACAAATACTTCATTTAAGTAAAAAAGAGAATTTATTTAAAGTTAAAGGAAAATATTTACAAAAAGGGGATATTTACAAAGAGAAAGAAATGCAGGAATTAGGTTAATTAAAAGTTGAGTTATACCTTTAGAAGACGGGGAAATAAACCTTTCTCATTCTTGGATGTTAGGACTGGTGGTGCCGTGCTGGGCGCGGAAATGCGGTAAAAACGCGACGTGTTGAACAAGCAGTGGTTAGTAGGCCTCTGCCGAAAAATTATTCAAGCCGGAGCTATGAAAGCTCACTAGATGGCGCTGCTTCGGAATGCAGTAATAAATAAAATTGAGATTTATGGTCCTCTGAAAAGGATATGACTCAACCTTTTTAACAAATGTTTCAAAGGGAAAATCCTACATACATATTTAATTTTTCTGGCATTTTTTTGAGTAATATGTGAGTGTTAGTGAAAAATTGCCAATATTTTAAAATAAACCCATCTTTTTGATTCATTGTTTTAACAGCACAACTTTTATTCTATGGTAGACGAGTATATTCGTGATCTCTCAATTTCCATAACACATATAATTGTGCGCTTCAAACTGGAGCGCCATAATTAACTAGTTAAAATACGGGGCAATAGTATTCCTTACTATCAGTTAGAGCGGAAAATTGTTTTATATACGCTCGAGTATAAAAATTATTTACATGTTTGTATTTATTTCATTTAGTGTATAAGCTTGTATTTTTTGGAATACAAGTTAAATTTTCTTATTCTTTTATAATTTGTTACCTCATTAACTTTTGCTATATCGAACGAAGTTCATATACATACGAAAATACTTCCCAGTTTTTATTTAGTTCTATAATCCTCTTCTAGCTATATCCGTAACTGTTTGTTGTTAAAATAAATTTATTGGATTTTTTTATTAGAAAGAATCACTTCAAAAAAGAAAGCTGTTAGAGGCATTTTTGCTATTTTTCCCGCCTTTAGAACATTGTTCTAATAGCTTCAGAACTCTTTCCACTCCGTTCATCGTGCGTTCTCAACCCATGTAATAAAAATCAAGATTTTTTTATGGTTTTCTTAAATCATTGTAAATTGGTTCGGGGTGCATCTATTTGCTTAAATACGCTCGAGTATAAAAATTATTTACATGTTTGTATTTATTTCATTTAGTGTATAAGCTTGTATTTTTTGGAATACAATTTAAATTTTTCTTATTCTTTTATAATTTGTTACCTCATTAACTTTTGCTATATCGAACGAAGTTCATATACATACGAAAATACTTCCCCAGTTTTTATTTAGTTCTATAATCCTCTTCTAGCTATATCCGTAACTGTTTGTTGTTAAAATAAATTTATTGGATTTTTTTATTAGGAAAGAACCACTTCAAAAGAAAGCTATTTTTTTATGGTTTTCTTAAATCATTGTAAATTGGTTCGGGGTGCATCTATTTGCTTAAATACGCTCGAGTATAAAAAATTATTTACATGTTTGTATTTATTTCATTTAGTGTATAAGCTTGTATTTTTGGAATACAAGTTAAATTTTTCTTATTCTTTTTATAATTTGTTACCTCATTAACTTTTGCTATATCGAACGAAGTTCATATACATACGAAAATACTTCCCCAGTTTTTATTTAGTTCTATAATCCTCTTCTAGCTATATCCGTAACTGTTTGTTGTTAAAATAAATTTATTGATTTTTATTAGGAAATAATCACTTCAAAAAAAGAAAGCTGTTAGAGGCATTTTGCTATTTTTCCCGCCTTTAGAACATTGTTCTAATAGCTTCAGAACTCTTTCCACTCCGTTCATCGTGCGTTCTCAACCCATGTAATAAAAATCAAGATTTTTTTATGGTTTTCTTAAATCATTGTAAATTGGTTCGGGGTGCATCTATTTGCTTAAATACGCTCGAGTATAAAAAAATTATTTACATGTTTGTATTTATTTCATTTAGTGTATAAGCTTGTATTTTTTGGAATACAAGTTAAATTTTTCTTATTCTTTTATAATTTGTTACCTCATTAACTTTGCTATATCGAACGAAGTTCATATACATACGAAAATACTTCCCAGTTTTATTTAGTTCTATAATCCTCTTCTAGCTATATCCGTAACTGTTTTGTTGTTAAAATAAATTTATTGGATTTTTTTATTAGAAAGAACCACTTCAAAAAGAAAGCTATTTTTTTTATGGTTTTCTTAAATCATTGTAAATTGGTCGGGGGTGTATCTATTTGCTTAAATACGCTCGAGTATAAAAAATTATTTACATGTTTGTATTTATTTCATTTAGTGTATAAGCTTGTATTTTTTGGAATACAAGTTAAATTTTCTTATTCTTTTTTATAATTTGTTACCTCATTAACTTTTGCTATATCAAACGAAGTTCATATACATACGAAAATACTTCCCAGTTTTTATTTAGTTCTATAATCCTCTTCTAGCTATATCCGTAACTGTTTGTTGTTAAAATAAATTTATTGGATTTTTTTATTAGGAAAGAATCACTTCAAAAAAGAAAGCTGTTAGAGGCATTTTGCTATTTTTCCGCCTTTAGAACATTGTTCTAATAGCTTCAGAACTCTTTCCACTCCGTTCATCGTGCGTTCTCAACCCATGTAATAAAAATCAAGATTTTTTTTTTATGGTTTTCTTAAATCATTGTAAATTGGTTCGGGGTGCATCTATTTGCTTAAATACGCTCGAGTATAAAAAATTATTTACATGTTTGTATTTATTTCATTTAGTGTATAAGCTTGTATTTTTGGAATACAAGTTAAATTTTTCTTATTCTTTTATAATTTGTTACCTCATTAACTTTTGCTATATCGAACGAAGTTCATATACATACGAAAATACTTCCCCAGTTTTTATTTAGTTCTATAATCCTCTTCTAGCTATATCCGTAACTGTTTGTTGTTAAAATAAATTTATTGGATTTTTTATTAGAAAGAACCACTTCAAAAAAGAAAGCTATTTTTTTTTATGGTTTTCTTAAATCATTGTAAATTGGTTCGGGGTGCATCTATTTGCTTAAATACGCTCGAGTATAAAAAATTATTTACATGTTTGTATTTATTTCATTTAGTGTATAAGCTTGTATTTTTGGAATACAAGTTAATTTTTTCTTATTCTTTTATAATTTGTTACCTCATTAACTTTTGCTATATCGAACGAAGTTCATATACATACGAAAATACTTCCCCAGTTTTTATTTAGTTCTATAATCCTCTTCTAGCTATATCCGTAACTGTTTGTTGTTAAAATAAATTTATTGGATTTTTTTATTAGGAAAGAATCACTTCAAAAAAGAAAGCTGTTGGAGGCATTTTGCTATTTTTCCCGCCTTTAGAACATTGTTCTAATAGTTTCCGAACTCTTTCTACTCCGTTCATCGTGCGTTCTCAACCCATGTAATAAAAATCAAGGTATTTTTTTTATGGTTTTCTTAAATCATTGTAAATTGTTTCGGGGTGGGTCTATTTGCTTAAGTATATGCGCTAAAAGATCTTCCGAATATGAAACTGCTTCGAAACTGCTTGTAAGTTGAAGTTTTTTTAGAGATTTTTTCGTATAAGTGCTGCCGAGAATTGTGGGTATTAAAACAAGTGTGCTTTGCGAAATTGCTAAACACATCTGTTCGGGTAATATAATATGCACGAGGCTTTGTTTTTCTAAGTGGGGTTTCTAATAGTGGATGTTTTTCGTGGGTTGCTTGTTGTAGTAAAAATGAGGGGTTTTTTTCCAATCTTTTTTGTAAATAAATATAAGCTTCTTTTTTCAAACATACCATGTGTTAAAGTTTAATATCTTTTCTAAAAAAAAAACAAAATTCTTTTCAATTGGTTCCCCTTTCGTTGCTCTAGCCTCTGGCAAAATTAAAAATGATATTATTGTTGAATATGATTGCAAGACTTCTTAATAGTTTCATTTCCCTTTGGTTGTAATACTAAACAGGATTATTGTAATGAGTTCTTATATACTGTGTCTTACGTCAAAGGGGAAAAACAGGCAAAGTATAAGCTTTTCATTTAGATAAAATGCAATAATACCGGGGTTTCTTACATCCTGTACTGCATTTTTATAAGAACAAATTAGAAAAATAAAATTAAAGCAATATGCAATATGACATTTTTGGAAATTTATTATTTGGCTTGTAATTAAATTTCATTCTAAAATATCTGGATATACGATTCAAATTTTATACCAATAAACAAAATTATTTTTTCATTGTCATATAAGTTGCAGTATATTAGATATTATAAAAATAAAATCAATCTATTTTGAATCTAAGGTATCTAAAGTCATATATTTCACTAGAGATATCATTGCAGCAATATTAAGGAAGCGTTTATTTTTTAAGTGTTAATTTTTCATCCTAAGATATAATTAGAATGCCTACCAACTACAGAGTCGAGTTCATTATTATAATCACTCTTACTACAGATATAAGCAATTCTTATACATTGAAATGTGGCAGGTGGTGCTAGCTGTGGAAGGGCTATAAGAGTTAAAAACAATCCAAGGCCGGCGAATTTTACAATCTCAACCAAAGGGAAGGTTTTCTTTCAGCCTTTCAAAAAGGCGCTTCTCTGCATTTCTAGAGGCTTCACCTCTCGGATTTAGCTCTTCAACTCCTTGCAAGTTTCCTCCTCATCCAATCAAAAGCTATCTTCTCGTATCAAGGACTAGCCACTGAATCAGACTCTCTACACACATTATCCGACATGGGATGGAGTATTGCTTCACGAACCATGTTCCCAACCACATGTAAAGTATACATACCTTGGAAAATATCCTTCATTGTTGTTATGAGTAAAAAGCATGGTTCTTCTGACTTTCAAAATGGGATGGCAATTGGCTCTCGAGACAAGGGATGCATTATTTCGAAAATTGCATGAATTGCAAAGTAAACGCGTGCTGCTCTAGTGGCCGGAGGAATGGCACCATTCAAAATAATTAACGGGGAAACTGATGTTCTAAGTGCCATTTAAGTGAGAAGTTAGTGTCAATTACGATAGTATGTGAAACTTAAGAATGTACGCTACAGTTGAACAACTAACATGTAAAGCTTGCCAGAAGACTTCCAGATATGTGTCTAAGACGCAATACAAGACCTGTTGTAGGCGAGACTCTAAAGCAGATAAAGGGGTATTGAACTCGCATGTTGTCAAAGTTGATCGGCAAAAAACAATTTCAATTTGTTCTGCAATAACAGAAATGCACAGCAGACAATAAGCAAAGGGATGCGTTCTGCTACGAAATAAGTTTTGCACTCTATCGAATTGATGAAAAACTAGGAATCAGTCATGAAACACATCAGAGAACAAACATCACCAAACCCGAGTTGCTGAAAGAACTCAATATGGTTGTGGCAGAATTATATTGTGAGGATGATTTAATGGGATTGCACCATGGGTTGTCTCATACCCAGAGGCGTTTTAAGGCATGGTCCAACTAGGCCCAGGCCTCAGTAATATCATATAAAAATACTTTCAAAAGTCAGATTTTATTCCCGGACATATTCCAAAAAAACTGGGAATTTCGAGCTACATACCAACTGGTAAGAGTAATAAGATTTAATTATGTTATGTTCATTGTCCTGTCAAGGCTATACATCACCATTTAAGCGAAACCGGTAATCAGTCGAATCGATATATCCCTAGGGTTTTGAGATGCGAGTCACGTACTTTTATTTCTTACGATTTACGTTTGTACAAATATTTGGCATCGTATGATATGTCTATTTAAAAGGGTCGCAAGTGGGGGCTACATTTACGTAGGAGTTCAGGTCCTCAAGAAATCTTAAGCGATCACTACTCGTACCTATAGAAGATAACGGATTGGGTTCTGTATCCAGTGTTGCCGATCATGTACACCCACACACGTTGAATCGAAAGAATGAATTATTTTAGCTAGTGTTATACACCCAAAATTGTAATGATTTGCTTGTGAAAGCTTGACTATATAATATTTTCAAAAGCCCCACTGGCCCCAGATTGGCCAAATTCAAAAGATCTTTAGCATAATCTCGAACGCCATCTTCGATGATTCATGTCTGTGGACACTCCACCATTCACTCTTTCGGCACTATCTGGAGTATTGCAATCCATGTGTCTTCAGATACCTGTGGTTATCTTCCACAATCTTATTGATTCTCCCATGCAACCTAGCTGTTACCCGTTCTGCAAATTTCACTGTGCATATTGAATTTTCTATTTGCATCGTCAAAATATTTGTAAACCAACAACATTCTTGCAGAATAATGAGAATTTCGTGAGGATTAATGCTTATGTCTTGGAAAGTTATGCAATGAATTTTTGTTTCGTTGTCTACTCTGACATAAAGAGAATTTGACTTTGAAGGTATGACTAACTAAAAGTCCACTGTAATCAAGTGAATACTACTGGCATCGTTTTGAATTAAAACTAAAGGTGACGGAGGGGGTAAAAAGGGTTAAATTTGTCGAGACTCAAAATCGTACAGTTAGAACGATGTTTAAATTTAGAGAAGAGGACTACGTCAGACAGGTGGCATTAGAAACAACAACAGACAAGAGGTTTTAAGTGTCATTCTATCGGTTTAACCAAGTTTAAAAATATTAAATCAGTTGCCGATAGTTTTCATGTTGCTCCTGAATACGACATTATTAAACAATTATTCCAGCAAGGAATCTTTTATTTCGGAAATTGCTTAGAAAATAAAGAATTGATACAAACGATTTTCTATCATACTACTTAACAGCGTTCTTGGAAGCAATTAAAAAAGAGATAAATGCTTAGTGAACACTGAAATGTATGTATATATAGTATAAAACTTTGTGAGGTCCCTGCCAATGGGGACCTCCGTTCTATACTATCCAGGGACCTGTCTCTGTGGGGGAGGAACGACGAACAATTAAAGTCATTCATATTAAAAATCTGTTTATTAAGATCTTATTTTTAAACACAATACAACAGCAAGAATAAGCAAGGAGATCAAGAACGAGAAGATGAAACACGTGTTACCAATCGGAGGCGCAACTAACCTTTAATATAACTTTATAGATTAAATATTATCTCACTAGTAAAGGCTATATACTTAAAGTTTAACTTAACAATCTTACCGCTATATCCTAGATAAACAGCTATGATCCTTATCATTTCTGTTCTGGCTTTTTTAATCCGACTATACTACTTTGAGCTCAGATCCTCTTTTTGGTTAATCTTCATCTTCACTGTTAGGCTAATTTCCAGGATTTAGATTCCTCTTCTCGATTATATCTCACATCACCTAGCGACTACCTTTCTACTTAGCAACCACAGCTAGCGACTTCACTTAACGACTCCACTTAGCGACCACGTGAATGCGCTAAACTTCCCATATACATATATGATTCCAAATTTACATATACACGTTCTTCTTGAGTTGGTTTGAATGAATTCCCCTTCCGGCCCCAAAGAACCCAAGAGGACAATTAATAGAAATCGCGATAAAAGCAGCGTCACAACTTTTTATAATTTCTAACTTTTCAAAAGACTTCGATGAATTTTATATTATTTTATTTATAATTTTTTTCTTAAGTTGATTAATTATTCTGTTTATCTCTCTTTCTCTTCTTGAGCTGGGGAAACTCGTTTTTGTCTCAAGGTGAAAACGTGTGCATGAATTTATCTACTTAAAGTAATTGTTTTGGTACTTTTTACAAATTTGAGATTAACCTAATGTGCCCTTCCTTTTTAAGAATATTCAGTTCACATTTGACCATTAATTTTTTTTCACAGCATTTTGAAAGTGAAACTTTATTTATAATCACCTTGTTTATTCAAAAAGAACTGCATTTGCGTAATTTGTTACTTAACATGTGCACACACGACATTAACGTCTGATGCCCATTATGTATTTTTATAAAGTATTTTCCATGACCATTTGGATTTTCTTTAAGAAAAATTCTAATACTTATCAGATATTAAAATATTCATTATTTCCACTAATGATAGACTCGATTATGTTATGAAGCACATAAAAAGAAAGAGGTTTATACATGTATATTTCGCTATAAAAATATTTTTATAAACAGAAACATTGAGGCAAATTTTGTAACAAGGTTCAGCTTTATTAAAAGCGATATTCAGCAGCAGTGCTTAACGTTAAATGCCAGAAGGCCCCCATAAAAAGCCCTACAAATATAATATTCTCACAACCGTAATTAAAAGATGGAAAAAGAAATGCACAAAGCAACATTCTGGAAGTGTGTGTAGATGAAAATCAGTATATGGGTGAATAAATTGCTTACATCACATTTTTTCTATAAATAAGTGAATGATTTTTTTTTTTTTTTTTTTTCGATTCTTATTCATAAAAATGTATTATTAAAACTTTCATTATAAGCTCAATACTTTTCTCATTGATTTTGTTATTTGCCAAAATTGACTCAGAACTAATTTCCTTTCCTTATATAAGCACTATGTAGTTTTCTTATTTTTATAACACTATCTGTATAACTATAAATATACATTGTGCTCTTTCTGTTGATTAATATAAAAACAAACCATTTCTCCTAACCACTTCGGTAGGGAAATAAATTGTAGAAATATACATTGTTTTTAGAAGTTTTGATATATATCTATGTCCTTGTATTAAGTTTTTAATCGTATTCTAAAACATTCTTACAGCCCTTGTCTCTTGATTAAAAAAAGATTTGAGTTACTAAAACAAATATGGTTATCTTTTACCAACCCGTAACCCATTTTTAAGACAGAAAATCCTATTCTAAGCGAAACTACTCAACATATGTATCATGCCTGTCAAATTTCAAAAATTTCATATGTCAGTAGGTCAAATTACTCAAAAAACAGCAATTCATGTATTACTCTTCTCCCGAAAATAGATTTTCGCAAAACTCGTTCTAAGCGCATTTCTGAACGAAGAAACCTACCTGTGAAATTTCAAGTTTATATATCTAACCGTTCCTGTTCTAGATCTGATAGTTAAGCCTTCACATCCCCAAAGAGTCAATTTTTGTGAAACTTATTCTTGTTGGATCTCAAAAAGAAACATGCCTACTAAATTTCAAATTTGTAATTGTAATAGTTCATATCTCATGACGAGGGGAATGAAGAGCTTTTCTTCTATATAGAAGAAAAGCTCTTTTACTTAAAAGCTATGAAGATATTACTTAAGGTATCCGACTACGTTCGAGCCGTGATTTTCAAAAGCGCATAAATGGATACTTTTCATGATATTTAGTGTCACTTAGATTAGAAAACATGCATAAAATTGTTTTAAGGACATTTTGACAAAAATATATTTTAAATACAATATTTGGGCAAAAATTAACTCAGAATAATCTTTTTCCAAATGTTCTCCCTTTTGAAAATGTTTCGTTTAGAATACTATTTTGCCCTATATATCTCAGACCTCTGTTCAGAGGCTCAACTAGAATTTTTGAAATATATAACTTAGAAGTGGGTTTATATTCATATTTTACGACAACAGAGGGGAGCAATTTTAAGAAAAAAACGAATAATTATTTCAATGGGTGTTAACTCTGAAATTAATATGAATGTTTCAAAATTCTAGTTGAGCCTCTGTAGAGAGGTGTCTTTGAGCTATATACAGGCAAAATATTATTCTAATAGAACCATTTTTCACAAAAGGAGATTTGGAAAAAGGTTATTCTAAGTTAATTTTTTTGCCAAAAATATATTTAAATAAATTTTTTTTTGTCTAAATTTCCCTTAAATCAATTTTATGCATGTATTCTAATCTGAGCGACACTAAATATCATGAAAATATATATGCACTTTTGAAATCCCGGTTCCGAACGTAGTCAAATACCTTAAAAAGATACTTATCGTGGAGTTATTCGAATGAGACGTAACTGAGTATGTCAAAATCTTACGATACAATATACAAATGATAAGCTTATGGAGGCTAATGATACCTATCTGGAGCTTCAGTATAGCATCCTCATAATGGGCAAAACAGAGAATATTTCAATACAAAGATATCCAGAACTTCCTTAGTGTCAAGACAGGTAGAAAATATTTTAACATTAAAGAAGGAAGTAAATAGGTGTATGTTCAGACCTCCGAGTCCGGGAATTTTGACGGTCACCCAAATTCATAGATATCCATAAAAAAACGGAGAGTTGGAAAGGCCGTCGACCGCATGAACCCGCGACCAAGCTAAATTACTTTATAGCTCCGTATATAGACCCCCCTCCCCGTACAATTATTGGAACTAGTTTGATATCATGGGGCATGCGCCAAGATGGGTGATAACATTACAATATGGTTACCTTGATATTTTGCAGTTTTAGGAGTATTGCAATTTTTTTAGTACTTTTTTAATTTATATTCATTATTAATTTTAATATATAATTTGTAACTATTATACTAATAATATGATATAAAAATACAATTATATTATTATATGTAATAATCATATAATATTTGATATAAATAATTGTTTTTTTTATTTATTTATAAATATTATTACATTGTTCTTTATTTATAATTTTGTTATTCATTTATAGTTATTATGTTATTTTAGCTATAATTAGGATGTTAAATGAGTTTTTTTTTATAATTTATACAATACGATGATTATTCTTTTTATAATTACTATTAAATTATATTATATGATTATTATATATAATAATTATTATTAAATCATACTATATATAAATATTACACATAATTACTTTTAAATTATATTATAAGATTATTATTATATACTGCATAATATTAGTACATGTAACTTTTTATTATATTATATTGTTATTCATTATTTATTGATTGATCTTGGTTATTATAAACCTCTTTCTTTATTCTTTTAAAATATATGTCAATGCATTTGAAAACATTCCTTTTAAAATTTTCTTCCTGACGATTTGAAACCTCTAGGCCGCCACCTTGAAACCATTCCAGCGATAAGCACTGCTTGGCGCCATGCCCGTGATATCAGACTACCACTCATTAATTAATAGCAATAAAATTGGGAACTTTATGAAACAAACCCATCTTTTTGATCCAACATTTCAACGGCGACTCTGTTATTGACAAGTATACTCGTCATCGCTCGATTTCAGTGACACCCATAGTTGCGCTCTCTCAAAAGGGGCGCCACAGTTATGTGATTAATAGTACACTATCCTGTCCTGTAATTTCTTTGTCTTTGCATTAAAAACGTTATAACCCAAAACATTCTTGTGAATCTCAGAAAACTGTAACCTTAAAGAAAAAAAAATTCGCACTTTAGTTCTTTGTGAAACACTAAAAACACATCCAGCGCACAGGCTAAGGCGAATACCACAAACATTTTATTATTTACTCACCAGATAAGGAGGCTCATTTTGCTCGAAAAACAATGTCGATAAATCTTTTTCCACGACATTTAGGACGCGAACCTTACCCTTCCCTTTATTGATTGAACATCTTTGTTTTTGTTACACTTTTCGTGAGTAATATTGCAACAGGAACCCGTCCACAAATATTGGAAGAGGGTTGTTTTTATCCTAAGCAAACCTAATGACCGACCCTATCATGGACTACGTAATACATAACCTAAGTGCTTATCCATTGAATTAGATGACCCGTGCAAAGCTGAATCGTTCCTAGATTTGATTATCTAGTACATAGAAGACAGATTAATGGGGATTTATTGCCAGTACGTATAGGGGAACTATTGCTTAGGATATTCTAAATCGTTGAAGAAACATCCTTGTTTATTTTAAAAAGGTTTCTTGAAGATGTATTCACCCCCACAAAGGTTATCTCAAATTTATCCCTATCCAGGTATTTAAAAGATATGTTTATTTCTGTTTGGAATTAATGTCGTAAATAAATATTTTTGACGATCGGTATGATTAACTAAATCACGCATAAAAATTGATCGAATTTCAAAAAATGAAATCACAAAATATTTTTGCTACGCAGAAAGGAATTCTCGTAGCTTCAATGGACTAAATACATAGCAGTCATATGATAAGTACAATAACGTGTTTTCTATTGAATTCAAGACTGACATTAGACTTTTATTTGCGGTTCTGCTTGTAAAATTTAGACATAATTTCAAACTGAATAATTTATTAAAGATTTTAAGAATTAAAATTCTTCAAAAGTTTTTCAAAATTTAAAAGAAAAATCTTATAATATATAAGTGTACATGTACTTTTAAAATGAAGTACATTTTCTTTACCTATGTGCGTTACTATTGTTGATAAATATGTACTTGAAAGAAAGTTTCTGTAAAAGCAAAAGTTGGCAACAGCAAGACGTGTATGAACTGATTGGCTAAGGAACTCGTGATTACTGTTATTCTGTGAGTATGACGACACTTGAGTTTGCTCCATTTCGTATTTTATTGTTTAAAGTAGAAAGTTTGTATTTGCAACTGTTCTTACCTGCTTTTATCAGTGATGAATTTAAAATTCGAAATCCTATTTCAAAAATATGAAATTTTGGTACTTACGTACTATCGCAGCAATGACACGGTCGAAGATAACTCGTCAAGTTGGCAACCCCGATTTCGCATGTGTTGTACGCGCTGAATTGGTAAGCATGTGCTTCATTTCATAAAAAGTCGCCAATACAGTTGCGATAGTTAGCAGCGAAATTTCTTCTGAATTTTGAAATAAAAATTTAACGATTTATTTTTTTTTAAATTTATGGTTTATGTATTATTTTAGTTTTATTTGATGATATCCATGCACCTGAACTTGAATTTCTGCAACTTAGTTAAACAATTGTACAAAAGAGTGTACATGTTTAACATACTAGCATTAAATATTTATTACCAGGACTAAAACCTCAACACAAAATAATTTATTTTATATAGCTACAAAGATAGCGGAAAGTATTCTTTAAAGGTATTGATATTTTTTAGCCACATAAAAATATATTTTTTGATAATGTATAAACCATTTGCTTTTGCGAGATGCTTTTTAAGGTATCGAAAACGTTGAAAACGTCAGTTTTCAGTCAAAAATCACATTTTCTTTTTATTTGATATTTTTAAAAGTCAAACAATTATCTTTCTAAATCTGACTTTGTTTTGTCTGTGCGATAATTAGAAAAAAGTTACAGGTGTTTAAAATATTATTACAGCGGTGAAATCGAAACCGGAAGTTAACTGCTTAACATGCTTTTTACCCATAATTTTTGCAATTTGAACCCATTATAATTTTAAAAACAATTTCTGACATTTTTTTAACTATTTTTTTGATAGGCTACAATTTCAATCTTTTAATTGGACTTTTGAGATTGGCAACATCTGTTTCTTCTGACCTCACATGTTTTTGTTTTGATTTGAATCTTATGAATGTTGCTCGCAAATTTCTTCAAAAACCTGAACTTTTTTTGCTTTAATTGTACAATTTTTAATCGTTAATTGTTTCTGAACCTTCTGCTTTTGATATTATATGCTTATAAGGGTTAAAAAATGAATTAAATTAACCTCTTGAAAACGCAACTATGCTGGTGACAATCACAAAAACAGTGGAAGTGTTGACTTGCAGTGCTCTTGACTTGAAGTGCTCAAACTTGTAATGAACGAAAACTGGAATAAGTAAAGATATTTTCACAGAACAAAAGAATGTTTTAGTGGAACATTAAGAGGTAATAGAATATTTTATTTAAATTGGGAAGTGTGTTTCAAGTTTGTGTTTCTCCAATTGTTTTGAGAACAATCTGTACCCGCATGAAGATTACATGTTTGACTGACCTCAATGTGACTTCAAAATGCTCCGAGTAAACTTTTTTATCGTCCTTTTTTCAGCTACTGAAAAGCTAAAAGCAAAGTGTTATTAAGTTGCAACTTATTTGTGGAAAGGGAGTGATTGAATGATGACATTTGTCTGTGAAAAGCTATGTGCTAAGCTGAACAGGCCTTGTATGACAAAAAGGAGCATTAGACTTTGTGAAAGAAAGTCTTGGCTGTGCTGCTACACCAACGGCTAAAGATGCCATGAACGACTCTTGCTTTGAAGCGAAAAGCATTACAAAAATGTTTCAAAAAATGTCAGTTGAAGAATGTGGAATATCCGTTGATGGCAGAGACACATGTATTCATCGCTAAATGTGTTTTCTATAGAAACTTTTATACATTGACACTGGGAAATTCTAGATTTGGAAATGTTATCTAAGTTTTTAGAATTCTATAAGTCCAGTCATGCATGCGTGTTTCCGCAATCATCTGGGATTTACTTCAAACATGGTGCGTACAAAATCTTCGTATGTTTTGCACTACCAAATCTTTAAAATATGTATTTCTTTTGTGATGCTGATTCCAAGAATACCTTTCTGTTCTGTATGGTGTCAACAATGTCATCAATATATGACTGCATAAGATACTTCTAAGAAAGATAGATTGTCGAAAAGAAAATTTTTTAAAATAGGCCAAAAAGCCTCCGGAGAGAAGAAAACTTATCAATGTTATGTTTAATAAAATTTACACAGTTTTAAAAGTAAACACCAATCACGTCAAAGCGTATGCTAAGTGCTACAATAGCGGATTTTTTTCACTGTTGCTCCAGCAGGCAGAAACTCATGTATGGACCGTGCCCGATTTGAGCTAGAACTGGCGTGACTGTCAACGAGGACACACCGGAAAACAATAAACAGAAAAAAGGGTAGGTCTTTCTGTAAACTTTCAAATATTGTTAAACCTGTGTACACAAAGCAGTGTGATAAGCAGTTATTATAAAATTGCCTCAACGGTAAGACACAAATGCAAATGTATCATTTAACGCCTGTTTGTGGCAAATCATTTGAAAGAAAACTTTTATCGAGCTAAAAACATTTTCTTTTTGGTTACCCATATTGCCGTCATTATTTTTTAAAAAAGCTTTCATTGATTTTTTAGGTATTTTGAAAGCATCTGGCATAAATGCAGGGAATTATAGACTGCGAGATGAGAGATTTGTTGACATCTTTCGAGTCGGTGACTCGAAACAATATTCTTTACCTTTTTTAAAGTCAAATCCAGAAAAGAAGGGGGCCCAAAGAAAGAAAAATTTAACAAACTACCAACGAGTGGAAGTGTTAATTATAAATCAGGAGGATTTAGTAATATACTTGTCATATTTTGTTTTGAAATTGCTTTTATAAAGTTTAAAAATGCATTTTTCTCAAAAACTATTTTTTTGTAAATTTCATAATTTTTCAAACATGATATCTAAAAAACTATTAAAGATACTTGTATAAAATTTTACACAAATGTTATTAATGTTATTATCTTATCAGAGAATGACCTATGAGCTAAGAAATTGAACAATTTTTAGTTATTTTATAGTTGTGTTTCTTTCTGAAAGATTACGATAATTTGATTGAATTTCCTAGTTCGAACTCGACTGGCTATAGCTTTTGATCTCAAAAGAAGTACTTTAACATTTGTAGGTCATTCTCTGTGAAATGTTTCAAAAATGTTTTGCAGCAATATTTTATGGAAAAATAAATATTTTAAAAATAGAGTGCATGAAAAAAAAAATTCCAAAATTCCTGAGCTGAAAACTCTTAAAAATTTAAATTTTTGAAAATTTTTATGTACATGCATTATTTCTAACTGTATTTTTATTATTGTGTATAAAAGTGAAACTAAAAATAAAAATATGGATTTTGAAAACTTAAAAAAAAAAGGTCTCAGAAAATGTAATCACGATTACCTTAAATTGGGGTAAAGAATTCAGTACTTACGTATTATCGCAACCTATTGGCGACATATATGAAACGAAGTAACCTGGTTATAATTCAACACGTACAACACACAGGAAATCGGGTTTGCCTACTTGGCGAGTTATTAATAGAGTTGGCGAAAGTTGCGATTGTACATAAGTACCATTTTTTTCTTACAAATTGTTTGGGAAGCTTTTTAATTATTTATTTTTTCATTTAAATAAATCGTTTGCTATTTACTGTTTCAAACTGACATGAGGGATTCCGCAATTTTGTTGGCTGTTTAAATTTAAAAATACATGGAAATATTATTAAACATTTAACTAACATATAATTCCTAGACCAAAAAATAAATTATTTAAGGTCGTATCAGCAAAAAATTGAAAGCAAAAAAAAAATGAAAAGAAATGTTTTTACTTTATACGAGGGCTGGGTTCAAATAACATTAAGTAATAAGACTAAAATTATAAAAAAAAATGAAATACTTTTTAACCGTCATCATTTACATGGTCTTTTTCAAACTAACTTCCGTGGCACGTAAACGCATTTATCCTAAAAGTTCTGTCCACTTTTAAAAATCATGTAAAAGTTCGTTTTGTGAGAGTTTCAAAAAACCGCCTACGGAGCCTTTACATACGATTTGTTGCTTGCAAAACGTTTACCTCTAATGGTTTCTTAAGTTAAGGAAACAGCCAGAAATCAATCGCATAGAGTGAGATCAGGGATCGTAGGGAGTGTGTGGTAAAATCCCCACATTTTTATGTGAAAAACATTCCGTATGCAACGAGCAATATGTGGTCGGGCATTGTCATGATGTAATAGGGAAGCCATTCGACGTTTCTTTGACATGCTGTCCGCCTCATTGTTTGCTGGACATTCGCATAGTGGGCGAGCGTTTACAATAGTACCGGGTTCGAGACGGTTGATACACAACACCTTCATAATAAAAATTAAGTTCATAACTTTACCAACCGATCCACAGTTTTTGCTTGGGAGTAGGTGAAGATGGATGTTTCCATTCACTGCTTTGTTGTTTTCTGGTTAGATCATAGTGATACAACCAAGCTCGTCAGCCAGATGAAGCATTTTGGGCGTATTGTGGCCTTCTTGTTCCAGTCATTAATCATATAGTGTCATATAAAAGGTCTCCGATGCTGATTTTGCTTCCATTTCGACAACTGTCTGCGTCTCGTAGGCACCCGCAAACACGCCTTTCAGTTCGAGCACGTGGTGCTAAAGAACATGAGTCTGTACATGCCGCCGTCTATATAAGTAGCTTTGTTAATACAGACAACAAACTTTTCTTATGCCACAGAAATTAACATTTATGGGTGGTTTCATGGGCAGTAAAATTAGTCTTATTACTTATTGAACAGCCTACGTATTTTAAGATTGTCAATAGGACATCTTCAACATTTATTCGAATATTCCATGTTTTAATATTATCCGATAATATTTTTAATCGCATGTTCCTAATATACGAAATAATTAATGTCTTAAAATATAAAAAATAAGTTATTTTTTGAATACACACAGAAAGGAAAATTTTGAATAATCGGTTTTAATGTTTTTTTTTTTTACTTTCTTGGATTTTTTTTATCATTTTGTAAGGTGTTTAAAAATTGATCTGTGAATAAAGTTGTTTTAAAAAAGATTCAGTAAAAACTATGCTTAATTTGAACTAACAGAATGGAAAAAAAGATTACTGCAAAAACAAATGCGAAATATTTTTACTGAAAGAAAAAAAAATTCTTTAGTATATTTTTCTTAAGAACAATTGATAGAAAAGACTATTAAAAACTTGTAAATTGATCCATAGCTTTTCAGGAATTATGCATGTGCAAAGAAGAGGCAGAAAAAGAAATTCTTTTGAGATAAAAAATTCTCTTAAATCGTTAAGAGAAAAAGGTAATAAGCAGATTTATAGATAATTTATGACAACCAATATGATGCCCTCTAGCTTCAAACTTCTTCTAAGTTTCAAACTTTTAACAAAAAGTTTTGAAGCTTAAGTGCAAATTAGTGTTATAGAAATTAATTTGATAAAGAAATGTAAAACACTGAATCGATTGATTTTTAAAGAGCAGTATCATTTATTTTCAGCATAAACTTTGACATGTAAAGAGGAGAAATATTTGTTTTGTCCTTTATTTTTTTCTTAAAACTTGTTGTATTTATTATTTTGTATTCGTTTTAAAAACAGGAAAAGGGTACAAGAGTTAGAAATGTTTCCATTATGACTCTAATTTTAAAATATTTTTTAAGTTAAAAACAAAATAAAAACATGCTTTTAGTATAATTAATGAAATTCACATCACAGATAGAAAAAACATTAGTATGAATTTTAATGGCCAAACGAACTAATATTAGTTAATGGTGTTTGTCCAACTATTATAGTAATTAATTTATAAATATAATATTGTCTTAATCAAAGTGTCGATTTCTTGGCATGCCTTATTCTTTAATCTTAAATTAACCTACATTTCAGGCTTCATAACAATCTGCTAAAAATTTTCAGCTATTTAAAAATTTATATCTGAGTACAAATGTTTTATTCAAATCCCCCCACAGCTCAGAAATTTTAGTTTTCATTGGTGATCAAAAAAATGCCTTAAGAGCACAAATATTGGACCCGATTTTTAAAAATCATAGTTTCTAAGCTACTGCATCTTTTAAAATACATGATACATGAATGTAAAAAGAAATGTATGAAGTTTTTTTCCACCAATGATCAATATCACATTCAAGTGACAATTTTTTGTGTATTTAGAGTATGAACGAGTTATTTTGGTTGTTCCGGGGCAATGAGCGTTTAGAAATAGCTACGGAAAAGAAGCACTAACTAACAAGAGCAAGAAAAGCAGGTTGCTTGTGTAAAAACAAAGGCAGAGGCCAGCCAAACGTTTTGAAGAAGCAGTGGAAGAGGATGAGGCAGAGTTTTGCTCGAAATCCCTGGAAGTCTGCGAGAGTTGCCGCCTGTAAACCAGGGAATGCCCCAGAAAAGGCATGGAAAAATTTTTCGAAGAAAATAAAACTTCATGCCGTATCCTTTGCAACGGACTCAACAAATAACATAGGACGGCAAGTAAGCATTTGTGCAGCATTACGAACCATTCATAGAGTGTTGCTCAAAATGCCATGGAACGAACTGGATTACAGACTGACTCATGCCGTGTAACAAAGAGAGTCACCATCGAGCATTAGTAATAGAAAAAAATCCTTGGTATATTCTCTTTACATTCATGTATCACTTATTGTAATATGTGCGTTAATTTCGATATGATTTTTTAAAAATTCGGGTTCATCATTTGAACTCGCCTGTTTTTCCATGACTTTTAACTACATTATTCTGCATATCAAGACTACATTTTACGTAAGTTTTGATTGTCCAATTTGGGTTAAATATGCACCGTTTTGTTGTATAATTTGTTGCCATTTTAAAGGTAGCTTCATAATGTTCTCTCTATAGAAATCTTGGTCTTTATTGGCAAAAACTTTAGTAATCGATTTTCACAATCTTCTCTTGATCCCAATTTTTATCATTCAGGGAAGTTTTTACAATGCGAGAAAAAGACGGTAATCGCTTTCCGTCAGATCCGACTATATGATGGATGCATTAAAACTTCCCAAACAAGCTCCCAGAGTTTCTGGTGAATCACTACGGATGTGTGTGGCCTGGTGTTGTCATAATGGAACACAGCACTTATTCTGCTGTTCAATTCTGGCCATTTCTGGTCAATCTCTAGCTTTAAATGGTCCTGTTGTTGACAGTGGATATCTGAATTTAGTGTTTGGCTACACTGAAGTGCAACTCCCTCATTGTAAGCGATTTCTTTCTCTTCCCACCAAATACACAGTAGAACCTTCATGACCATTAGACCTGGTTTGGCCACTGTTTGAGCCGCTTCACCACACTCTGACCATGATCGTAAATTCGCACACATTGTAGTATGTGACCCATTTGTCATCCCCTTAATCACCATCCGTTTAAGAATGGGTCGAAAATTTCCATTCCTGTTTGGCCAAGGTTTTGCAGATGGAAATTCGATCCATTATGTTTTTAGTGTTAATTGGTGTGGCACTCAAACATCGGGCTTATTTTTGAATCCAACTTTGCGCAAATGGTTTTAAACAGTTTTATAGTCGATCTTTAGCTCCTGGGAGATGCTTCGACTACTAAAAAGCCGGTCATCTTCGATTATTTCTGTGATTTTATTGACATTTTCGACGACGGGCCTGCCTGTACGAGGTGCATCTTTAACATCAAAAGTGCTTGAATAAATTCGACAAAACCAAATTTGCACGTAATTAGCTGTTACAGTATCGGGACCATAATCACTATTCACAATATCAACCAGCTGGCTTGCATTTTCGCCTTTATCAAAGAAAAACTGTAAAATGTACCGAATTTTCTCTTTGTTGACTTCCATTTTCAACATCCTGTAACTCACAACTGAATGGACCAAACAACAAAAAGCGAAATAGTTTTTTTAGTGTGAAATGTTCCCTTGACAACGAGCATAAATTGGAAATTGTTTGATGGATACTTCACGAGATATCGACACTACAGTCATCTACCGAAAAAATAATGGATTTATTTTTCCCCAACCTGATATTATATATATATATCGTGAACTTAAGATCAGGTAGAATAAAAAAACCCAATTCAACAATTATATAAAGAATTAAGTTATTAAATATTTAATTTTGTAATGAGAAAATTATTCTTTTAAAAAGTTAACTGTTGATTAAGTTTTATTAATTTGTTAAAGTAGGGTCGTGGGTAGTCTAGTGGTTAGATAATCGGACTCCAGACCGGAAGGCCTGGGTTCGATGCCAGATGCCACCAAATACCCTCCAAGTACACACGGAGTACATGCTCGTTAAATCAGTGGGTCCTAAAGTCTTGTGGGTGGTCATGTAGCAGAAACCACGGGTGCAGGGGGCTGGATAATATTTTCCTCATCTTCAGTTCCATGCCTAAATTGTGGAGGTGAGGGGATAGATGGTAGTACCATCTATCGTATTGTTCTATCGTCCCTTCCGGAATTTCTCCGAGTTAAATCGTACTGTCACCTGTATGGTGCTCAAGGCCAACGACAGCCGTACCTCTAGCCCCTTGCCACGATGAATTTTGTGGGCCTCGATCCGACTACGTCAGGCAGGGGCATTAAAAATTTCAACAATTCGTTAATATCGTAATTTAGAGTTCCTTCGGAGCCATTTAAAACTTAAGATACACATTCTTAAAGTTATTAAGGTAATAAATCTATTTTTTAAAGCGCTTTTATCAGTTTCACTTGCATGTAGCGGAATCTTTGAACTCGATTTTTACCCTCTTTAAAAGATCAGATTGATTCGAAATTTTGCACACGTTTCAAGGACCGATGACAATCATAATTTCATAATCACAATAATCATAAAAACACATAATAATCATAATAATCATAATCACAATCATAATTTCACAATCTTGTTTCATTGTCTTTTGATTAGGATCATCCCCAAGATAAGGATTTTCAGATTTGTCGACTAATTCATTATACCACTTCTAGATTTGGCGACTAACTCCATATTCCATTTCCAAATCTGGCGACTAAAAGATTAAGTTACAACCCTATAAAAGCGAAAACGTTTGCACAGCAATTTCTTACCATAATATAAACAGTATTGTCTAGTTTTACTGATAGAGGAATAAAAAAAAAAGACTCATGCAAGTGGGAAAAAAATTTATGATCTAAACCAGTGTTTCTCAAACTGTGGGGGGCGAACATATCGAAAAGTCCAAAGCAAAGATTTAAAACAATTATTAATTTACCGAAAGGAAGAAAAACAAATTAAACTCTGACGATCAAAAATAAAATGCATATGCTCAGCGATATAAGATCATAGATGTATCAGTGCGGCAAAATTATTTAACAATTGATTTGTCAATAATAAAGTGCAAGTTTAGTAATTACTAGTAACTTCCATGGACTTGTCGTATACAAAATATAATATATACTAGCTGCATGGCCCGGCGGCGACTTATGAATTCGTCATGGATTGGTGCCCTC
>BMAU01012829.1:0-52378 GCA_019973935.1 Trichonephila clavipes
TTTACATATATTTATATATACATACATATATATATTTACATACATATATATATACATATATATACATACATATATATATACATATATATACATACATATATATATATACATATATATACATACATATATATATACATATATATACATACATATATATATACATACATATATATACATATATATATATATAAATATATATATATATACATATACATACATATATATACATATATATACATACATATATATATACATATACATATATATATACATATATATACATATATATTTGCATATACATACATATATACATATATATATATACATATATATACATATATGTACATATATACACTGGTGTGCAAAATTAAGGACGAGACGGTTTTTTCAATATAACTTTGTACAAAAGCTTTCCAAATCAACACATTTAATACCGTAAGAGCCCCAATACTTGAGGACATGTGTAATATGTAAGCAACACTTACTAAAAGAGAAATCAGAGGGGATAAAAGAAGCTTGATTGAAAAGTAGCATGGAGCGCAATGCGACTGAAGGCCGAAACATCCCTGTGAAGGGGTGTCTAGCAAGAAACATCCGGTCTTTAGTAGGGGATATGATCTCCCCCTGACTGCTAGGCAGATTTCACAGCGTCTGTCCATGCTGAGAATGAGGGTGTCAATGAGTTGTTGAGGCATTGCTGCCCATTCGTCTTGCAGCGCCAATCGAAGCTCCCGAATCGTTACTGGTGGTAAGGTACGAGCTGCCAAGCGTCTGCCTAGAAGAAAATCCCATACATGCTCGATGGGATTGAGGCAGAGTGGACAGAAAAAGACCAATCAGGAAATTAAGTAAGGTGATGTACGGTAGCACATGCTGCAGATATGCAGGTAGACGCGTAATGAAAATTAGTCTGAGTTGTATAAAGCATGTTGTCGGTGTAAGATCCCAGTATTTCTGGCAAAGAGGTTGCACGCCGTATAGCAGTTAAAATCACACCGAGTTGCTGCCTCAGCGAGAAATGGCGAATAATCAATCCTGTTAAACGACATCTGGATGCTTTACCCAAGGTCGAACAATTGGGAAGTTGGAGGAAGGCCGCAGTGTGACAAGTGTGGCTGCAGAGTTCGAAGTTGCTCACAGCACGTTGCACGACTTTGGAGACAATTTCAAACTACAGGAACAGCTATCCGGGGGTTCAGTAGTGCTCGTCCACGAGGAACCCCACCCGCAGATGACCGGTACATTGTCTTACAGGCCAGAAGAAACAGACGGCAGACAGCGGAGAAATCGCTAGACACACGACACAGGGACTGGACGACCGATATCACGTTTTATTGTGTCCAGAAGACTGCACGGTGGTGGTCTGTTTGCACGACGCCCTGTACGCTGTGTACCTTTAACGCCTGCCCATCGGAGAAGGCGTTCTCTGTGGTGCCGGGAACACCGGAATTGAGGTGAGATAAATAGAATGGGGACGAGTACTTTACAGATGAGAGCAGATCTTCAGTTTGAGTAGCGATTCTCATCGCATACTCATCTCGGAGAGAGCGGGGAAGCCGCAATCATCCCTCGAACATCAATGAAAAGGGACAGATATGGAGGTCGCGGTGTTCTCGTTTGGGAGGCATCATGTTCGGTAGTCGTACAGACCTTCAAGCATCTTCGGACGCAGGTTCAGTCAACGGACCCGTTATTGTAACGAGATTCTTCTTCCATATGTGCGTCTTCAGAGAGGCAGCCATGGGTCTGTGTTTCTTTTCATGGACGACAATGCACCACTATGCTTTACATCGCACAGTAGCTGCCTTCAGGAACAGCTCTTAGAGAGTAGAGGAGATACGTTGAACGTGTGATTGCGCTTTGGCACGATTCCGGAATCTCAATCCCATCAGAGCATGCGAGATTTTCTAGGCAGACGCTTGGCAGCTCGTTCTCACCACCAGTAACGATTCAGGAGAGAATCGATTGGCGCTGCAAGATGAATGGGCAGTAATGCCCTCAACAACTCAATGACACCTCATTCTCAGCATGGGCAGACCCTGTGAAACCTGCCCAGCAGTCAGGGAGATCATATCCCCTACTAAAGACCGGCTGTTTCTTGCTGGACACCCATCAGGGATGTTTTCGGCTCAGTCGCATTGCGCTCCATGCTACTTTTTCAATCGTTTTTATCCCCTCTGATTTCTCTTTAGTAAGTGCTTACATTACACATGTCCTTACGTATTAGCTCTACGGTATTAAATGTGTTGATTTGGAAAGCTTGTACAAAGTTATATTGAAAAACCCGTCTCGTCCTTAATTTTGCACACCAGTAAATATATACATATATATATATATATATATATATATCTTGTTCAAATTTTCCAAATCGTTAATAAAAATACTTTTCGTTCATCCATTCAAAGTAGTAATTGACTTAAAAAAAAATTTTATATTACTTGTTTTTGAATAGAGATGGAAATGTCTTTATTAAAAACATTATTGGTCATTTTACACATAAAATACCAATCAATAGGATTAGAGAGATCTGTAAGCTGTTTCTTATTTCTATTTTCTATCTAATCCTTAAGTTAATGCTTGTAGCCCCAAAATGAGAATAATTTTACAAAGAATAATACTTGTTTCATTTATAGAAACTTTTTATTAAGACTTAATTTATTTTATCAGCAATTACAAAAAATTGATTGGATATATATCAAACCGTTATTAATATATTTCGAAATGCCTTGTTTTCAATTTATTTAAAGGAATTACATTTTAACTTGATAACGTTCATGGATATATTTAAAAATTTTATAAGTAAAAAAACATTTTAATCTTTTTCTTAATGTATGTAATAATTAAATGGCTCGTATATTATTTTATAATCTATTATTATTAACAGAAAAACATTTTTAAAGGATTTTTATGAAAATGATGCAAGTTTAAAAATTAAATGAATTATTATTAGGACTTATAAAAAATCACTTAGTGAAATAAAAAAATAAATAAAAGTTAATTAATCTTACATCTTTCAGTTTCCATTATGTTGCAGCACTGACCCACGGACCAGATAGCCTGTCGAGAATTTGACCGGGTGATCCATTCGGGGAGAAGGCGTGGAATAAGACGGACAAAAGCCTCTACAAGCATTCGTCGTAATGTCAAACTCCACACAGCCAGGGATTCTTATTTTTACGAGTATGGCCTACAAATGAAATGCAATGATTAGAATTATTGTCTTTATATCAATGAAATTTATTAATAAATAAAATTTAGTAAATAAATAATTGCACAACTGTTAATTAGGCACTTACGTATTATACCGACTATCTACTATATTGTTTGAATTAATTGGGACAAACATGTTTTTCTTGTTTGAGTTGGTATTTGATTACTAGTGATGTCCCTGAATTACATCAAACCCGTTATATCTTTCCTGGATAGTGTGACAGATCGACTTTCACTATAGGTTTTTTAATTTTAATGTATCAGAAGCTCAGTTGTGAGCCTTTCAGATGGGCAGCTGGTAATTTCAATTTTGTGCTTTTTGTATAAGACGAGTTACATCACTTGTTCAAAGATGGATATTGCTTGGAGGAGCCGTTCTAAAATAAATCGTTCTCAGTGAACACATCTATGACTTTGTGAGATATAACTATGTCAGTTGGTGTGTTCGAATTAAGTGTTTTAAGATCATTTTAGTACTCTGGATCATCGTCCCCTAAAAGAAAAATATGGATGCAAGTGGAAAACTACTCCATGAATTGATAAACTTTTAATAAGTACCAAAATAAATAAGAAAGACAAGCGTAGAACTTTGAAAGGATTTATTGGATTATGGTGTCAACTGCACGGAAAATGCTTCTGGAAAGTGACCTTAAGGCAACAAGACTGAGCACAAAAACTATTTCTAACTCAGAAAATGATGAAAAACATTTATCATGGGCAAAAAATACCATTCAAGGGCAGTTAACGACTGGAAGAAGGTGATTTTGAGTGATGAAGCATTTACTAGTACACGGATGCAAATTAAATGTTGATAGACGAAGTGAAGTTGAAACTTTGTTACCAGATCATATCCGATATATTGTAAAAACACCCTTCTAAGCAGATTTTTTTCTGTGCTTTATCACAACAAATACCCCTGGAAGCTTAGTTCCTCTTAAATACATGATGAATTCTGTCAAATAATAGAAGTATTATGTAGTAGGATTGTTCCATTCACGGACACATTTGATGGAACATTTTACGACTTGGCCCCCTTGTCATAATTCGAAATTTGTCCATGTGGAAAGTAATTAAAAGTGCTCGATTGGCTTGAAAATTCCTAGACTTAAATCCTATTCAAAATGATGGTGTATTTTAAAGAATAGTTTCGGTAAGATGAATCGCAAGACAATAGAGCAGACGATAAAAAGAGCTATACTAGTGTGTTTCCAAGGTGATGGAATCAAGTACATGTGTGCTTCTATAGTAGAGCAAAGCCAAGAAGGGTTGAAAAAGTAATTTCTGCTAAAAGGAAGACATATTTCGTAATAATATACAGATTTTTCTCAGTCTATTTAAGGTATGTAATGATAAAAACTAAGGCTTTAGAAAAATCAGTTTTTTACTATTTGTCCCAATTAATTCGAAAAGCATACTATTTTACTAAATGAAAAGCCATCGCTAATTCAAAAACATCGTCAAATGCTGTCATCGTTACTATTGTTTGGGGATATGGTCTTTTGGCTGCGTATCACCGCATTTGGTGACGTCTTTTAAACTGAAAAAGAATTGGTTGATGATATAATATCTAAATAGCATTATTGAAACTACAATTTGTATCACCATATTTTTTAATTATTATTATTGAAAATCTTTTTAGAGCACCTTTGAGACTATTTTAAAATTGCGTCAAAAAGTCACGAAACATATGTTTTTCTAACTCGAAGACCATGACCAGAAGATCATAAAAAATAACACTTCGAAAATTATCAAATGTATTGTAAATAACAATTAAGAATACTGAAATTAATAAATATGTTAATTTAATCATTATTAAAAGCAAGAATGGCCAGATAATTAGTTACATGTCTTTTTTTTTTACTTTGAAGATTTTGTAAAATAATTTTTTTCTTCTGACCATATACCTTTTCTAACGCTCTATCTTCTATTCTTAATGTATTGTTTCCTTATTTATTATTAAGAACTGTAAAAAATGTGCATCAAGTTTTTAACATTTAGTTAATATACCGTATTTACTCAAATCTATGCCTCACTATTTTTCCGGTGTTAATGTTACAAAAAATTGCGTTGAGCTTAGAATCGAGGGGAAAACATTTGTCGGAGTGAAGGAAATTAAAATTCCACCATTTCAAAAGGTAAAATGTATTCGTCCATTCTGGTCATTTGCACCAATGACTTATCCCATTCCCCAGTTTATCTCCAGTATTCAGTCTATCCTAAACATCTTTATCTGCTCGTATTAAGGAATTTTTTTTGTATGAACTTTCTTTTAATTGCCTAAAAATAAAAGATATCGGTAATGGCATTCAGACGAATTCACTATGACACAAGTATGAAAAGGAAGGCAATTTAAAAGCAGAAAAAAAAAAAAAAGAAAACATCAGCGGCAACTGAACATTTGACACAAATTAAACAAATTGTGGGAACCCCCTTGTGTTCCACCCTGACACTAAAATTGAATTGAGGCAAAGAATTACCAGACGACATGTTTACAATAACAAATAATATTTATTCACTTGAATCAATTATCGACCTTCAAAATACAAAGATGAATCAATATGTCTACGTCAATGGGATTGAACTTTACTATGAAATTAAATCACGAAATATGATACTAATCAAATATTAACTCAATATCGAACGGGTTTACCGGAATAAGAGGACCGAGAGATATATGTAATTCGAATTACTAGCAATCATTAACTTTCCACTAACTCTATTATTTATTTACTCTTATTATCCGATAAATGAAGTTTAAATATCACCTGACTTTTACTACTTCACTCCTTCTTCCAGTCGGCTCAACTTTCCGAATGTAGATCGCCGCCTGATAATCAGCTAGAAACTAATCACACAATCAACTTGAATCTTTTGGCGCTCCATCTATGTATCTCTTGGCTCAATAGCCTTCTCTGCTAACCTTCAAACACTCCTTATATACTTTGATTCATTTGCATATCCTTTTTTCCGTTTTCTTCTTTAGAGCTGGTTGGAAATATGCGCGAATTTACTATCTCCAAAGACGACCAAAAGTATTAGTGATAAAGTGCCGTATAGATTCGTCACAAAATACACATCGATAGTGTAAACAAAATCATATATTTTTTGCTTGTATGATTCAACGTTCTTTATTTTTTTGTATTCTCCCTCAATAATATATTTTAACAAATGTATTATATGACAAGGAAAAAGACATTGTGTGGGAAAATGGTGACTCTTCGCACCAATTCACAAATCAGCTACAACAATGGGAGTGATGAACCATTTTCAAAACATGTTACTGACATTTAGAGTAATTATAGCTTCATGTGTGTATTTGAAAGTTTTTAATGCTGGGGAAATAAATTAATTATTAACTTCTATTATTACTAATTATTTTTTTTAATTTCTGAAATAATGTCTTGATGGACCTTTTACACATTTTTGTTTTAATTTTTTTATCAAAAACGTGAAGAAAATTAGGGGTTCTACCTAGTATTTGATGACAACACATTTTCACAAAAACATTTTGAGAATTTGGGGTGCGTCTTAAAATCGATGGCGACATTGATTCGAGTAAACGCGGTATTCATTTTCTCACTGTAAATAATTAGTTGTTTTGTAAGTCACATATTTTACAACATTCGAAACAACCGCATAATTTACCCTAATGTATTTGTTATTAACCAAACACATTTTAAAGCAAAAAATTTTAAAATTTGTTTCTCAGAACGATTTTTTGATTGCATTTTCAAACGATGTAGTGTCTCTCAAAAGTATCCGTATACTTGAAAATACTGTAGAAATCTTACTTAAGTCTAGATTAAAATTCAATTATATAGTCCAATTTCATTTTATATATTCTTCTTCGTGGTATTTCAATTCAGATTTATTTTATTTCTTTCTGAAACTGAATCAATATTTTTATGAGAATTAAAAAGCAGGAAACGAGGGAAACACACGTCACATAAGTAATCCTCACCGTAACATTTTGAGATAAATTCCTTTAACAAAAAAATATCATCTGTTTCTTCTTTTCATTGATGCATTGTGGCAACATACGAAAAACGTTCGCATAAAAATTTGCTTGTTTTCTTTAAAATATTACGTTCTTTAACTCTCTATGATCTTAAAATGTCTTATAGTTGAGACAATGAAAATAGTTCGAAGATTGAATATTTTTCACTTCGATCAAAGTAAATCAGTTCAGAACTGTGCAAAATTAGTAAACTTTCCACATTTTACGGTGCAGTATGGAATAAATCATTTTAAAGAGAAAATATAATTGAAAAGAAGCCAATAAAAAGAACTTCCAAAGAAGTTAACCTGATCTACGATTTATAGTTAGAAAATTTATCAAACATCCACTTTTGAAAACCATAAAAAATTTTACAAAATTAACTGAAAAACTTTTTACATCATACTCATCTGATACTATTTGAAGAGTACTCAGATCAACCGATCAGCCGGTGCATGAAGCAAATTTTGTAAGTTCGAAAAAATAGAAAAGCTTGACTTTTCTTTGTTAAATCAGTGATAAACAAGTTTGAAACGTTTACGAAATAATTATCTATTTGCAGATAAGACGAAAATTCAACATTTTTGGCTATGACAAGCATACAATAGTGTGGACAAGAAATAATGACGAACTTAAACCTTATAATTTAGTCGAAACAGTTGTGGAGGTGTTCTTTGTAGGGAGGAGGGGGTATATGGCAGCTTCAGGATTAGGTAATCCTTAGTATTTATCGATGGTATTGTGAAACATGAGCTTTATTTAAATATTTTTAAAAACTATTCAAATAATATGCATAAAATTTAGGTATTGAGATTTTCTTTTTTAAGCTTCAATAGTTTTGTCTATAAATATAGCCAGGAATTCTCTGTACTGAGCCTGAACTAGAATTTATTTAAATGTATTATTTGGAAATGAATTTATTCATATTTTAACATATCAAAGTAGAGAAAGTTTAACAAAAAAAAAAAATCCGGTTCACCTGAATTACAATGCTCATATTAAATTGTTTTAAAAATACTATTGCAATAAAAACTTCATAATTTTTTACTGTAATAATATTATTACAATACAAAATTACATTCAATTGTTTGACAAAAAATGAAGAAAGAAGAACATCTTTTCAGAATACGCTTCGTCTTAGGAAAAATGCTTCAATAATATAACAATACTTTGCTTGTATATAGCTAAGACTTTGTTTTGAGCTTTAACTAGGATTTTTGAAAATATATAACTTAGTAGTTGGTTTATTCATATAGAGATTATACTAAAAACACCGGTTATACTCTTTCAATTAATCATAATTCTTGAAAAAGCTGTGAATTTTTCAAAAATCCTAGTTCAGGGCCCTGCAGATGTTTTAGCTATACACACTGCTGGTCAATTGCTAAGGACGGATCACAAATTGCTATGTAGCATAAACATTAAGCGAAACATGAGGCTTAGTAGGATAAAATATAGCTGCCACACTGTTCAGACATTAGAATAAAGAATATTTATTGTTCTGAAAGTACAAAAGCTGTGAAACATCTGAAAGAAAAAAAATTTCATTTGATCTGCGAACGGAGAAATGGAACAATGCATCTAAAAGTCAGCAGGCACCTTAAAGAAATGTATCAGTACGGGATATGTCCACCGTGGAGTGTGATGCAACATTCCACACGTCGTACCATACTTTGCACAACATTATCCAGCAGCTGTTGAGGCAATTTATCCCATTCCTCTGTGAGTGCACGGATGAGGGCGTTCTTGTTTGTCGGAGGATAGTTTCGACCAGAAACTTGTCTAGACAATCCTGAACAGCGAGTGTTCGATGACATGTTGCGTTGTCGTCCATAAAAACAAATTTATCATCGACAGCACCACGGAAAAGACGAACATGAGGAAGTAGAACTTCATCAATGTATCGTTGGCCCGTCATAGTCCCATTCGCAACCACATGTAGGCGCGTGCGGTCATTGATCATGATGCCGGCCCACACCATGATACTGCATGTCGGATATCGGTCCTTTTCCTGGATATTTTCTGGACGATAGCAGTACCACTCTCTCGCCAGATCAGTTGGCGTCTACAATCCGATGACAGACTGAACCTACTCTCATCTGAGAATAGTACGCATGCCTAGTCCTGTTAGTCCAATTGTGATGCTCACGACACCATTGCAAACGGGCAATACGGTGCTGTCTCGACAATGGGACACACACAACAGGTCTGCGTGCGTATAGTCCTCCCTCCCCTCAAACGTCTGACAACAGTTTTTCGGGAGATCTGCTTTCCCTGAGGCAGCAAGAAACTGATTTTGCCACCTGCTGAGCTGTGGTGCGCCTGTTCCTTTTTGCTGATAGGACGATATATCTGTCTTCTGCAGGCGTCGTACTTCTAACGCGACCTCCCCGTGCCGTCTATTACACATTCCAGTAGTTTTAAAAAATGACTTCCACAGCCGTGAAACAACGCTGTGTGAGCGATGTCGAACTTTCTGGCAACATCTGTTACTTTTCCCCTTCTTCGATCTTTCCAACATTCGGCCATACGCATAAAAATCATCTATGTGATGTCGGGAAGACATGCCAAAAATTTTAAGTTCGTCTATTAAATCTTCCTGTAAAACTTTTGACTTGAAACAACAACTGTCCACACGCGTCAAAACCTTTAAAGCTTATGAACGCTATCACGTGATGAACAGACGTGGAAAAAAACTTGCATACTCATACTTCTTCTTACTAATATCCCGCACTTATTCTAATTTTCCACATTTTGCTTCCTTTTATTTTGTGGTTGCTATGGATGATAGTGTTATCCGTCCTTAGCAATTGACCAGCAGTGTATAAGCAAAATATTATTATTATAGAAGCACTTTTCATAAAAAAAAAGAATTTTTGAAAATATAATTTTTTCTTAATTGCTTGAAAAAAAAATTACCTTTAAATTGTTTCCGTTGCAATAATATTGTTAAAACAATTTTATATATAGTTTCTAATTCAAGTAACACTAAACATAAAAAAAATATTCGTTTGTACTTTTTTTTAAAATCATGACTCCGAACGTAATCATATACCTTAAAAAACAAATTTAAATCAAAATAATAAGTAATAAAACACAAATATATGTCAAAACATTTTCTAAGAATATGTACTTTCCTTAAAAAACAAAGATGTTGCATAAGCTTAATACTCAAAAGTATCAGGAAAACAAATATTTAAAAAAAAACCATCTCAGCAAATATTCTTTATGTACTCCAGAGTAAGCAGATGATTTGACTATCAACATCAAATATTCTCTGAAATGCCCCCTTCTACAACAAGAATCAAAAATTCTTTTCTCACTCGTTAACATTTGTTCCCTCCCAGCGTTGCTAGAATCTCTGCAACCTGTTGGGCTATTAGCTTGTTTGGCGAGGAATTCTTCTTTGTAATTACTCCCCAGATAAAAGATTAAGAAATAAATATGGAACCTCTGGAATTTCAATTGTCTCTTTAACTTTCTCCAGTTGCTTAACTTATAGGTTTTCACCAAAGTTGGGCCCGGTATCGATTTTCGGAAAATAGAATTAGCTTGTACAGTTTTCTGAAAACTCTGGAAGGTTTGTCGTGTTTTGCTTTATGGGAATGTGAAAATAAGTATCGTAAATTCAGATAACAATGCATTTGATGAGTGATATTTTAATATAATATAAAGTTATAAGAATTGAAATTAGTCCTCAAAATAAAAGAAGGATTAATTTATTAATGAAAAAATTGCTTGTTTTTAATTTTTTAACTGTAATGAAACAGAATTACTGAATTAAATTATTTGAATTAATTAAATTATTTAATTTGATGAAACATTCTTCTCATTATCAAAGGGTAACTAAACTCAAGTTTAAATTATTTCTTAGATTTAGTTATTATTAGAAACTTTGGTAATTGTTAAGGGAATTATTAAGGAAGTAAGAAAATTGTACAAGTCATTGTGTGTGTGTGAATAAAGTAATATTTTATTATAACTACAACATTAATAAGAATAATAAAGGAATTATCAATGCACTAGTATTAAAGGATACTATAAATTATTAATGTTATTTTTGCAAATTTGTGTGGAGGACAAACACACACAGATGACGTGCCTCCAGTTATTTGAATAATATAGATTTATTAAAGGACAAGGACAAACAGGTACACGAAGACAAATTGACGCATATACGCAAAGAAATATTCTAACTGATTATTTACAATATTGAAATCACATTCGTTGTAAACAAACTTTACAATGTATAACTCTGTAGAACAAAGTTCTCTCCAGAACTCAGAAATTTTAAAGTCTCTCTTTTTTATTGTAGTCAACGCTCAAGCAGATTTTGCTCTAGACTGAGCTCTCTTATGAGCTGAACTGGCCTTTTATTTCAAAGGTACTTTATATAGCCTCTTAAAACGTCTCGAAGCATCGATTCTAGAGCCAAAGGCGATATATTCGCCAATCTGGTAACCCCCGATCACTTTTCAAGATATTTACCGTAATCTTACTTTTCAAGTGTCACTCTAGGAAGTGAACTTTGTATGTAAAATCCAACCTTCCCTCAAGGAGAGCACCACTGCAGAGGAAACAACTCAAGTAAGATGGTTCACCATTAAGAATAATATTACTCTTATAGCAATTTTGAAAATATTTGGGTGCTAAGCAAATCACATATTTTATGTTTGATCTCAATAAAAAAGGAAGTTTGCATTACAGAACTACTAAATTATGATAACTTTTACAAAATGTCATGCTTGTGAATATCATAAAGAATCAAAATTATTTAAAAAGCATTAATTTAAGTCAAATACCAGTACAAATGCTATACTTATTATTAAAGAAAATACTGCACTCTTTTATGCATGAATAAATTTTACAGTAAGATTAATTTTCCCTTACCTCTAAATATTATTTTAAAAAATCGCAAGGTCAATATTTAACTTTAATAAGCCTTTGGAATACAAGAAATTCAGAATCATAAATATAATGAATACCCTGAAAAATTATTAATGAACATTTTTCAATGTGTCATAACAGAAGATTTAAATATTATAAGGGATAAAAATTTAGAATATTTCATGAGCAAAATAGAACTGCAGTGATAAACTTACAACTGATAGTAAAAATATTTATCTATCTACACTATCTGACCAAAAGTATCCGGACACCCCTTAAAAAAGTGGTTCTGGCGAGTGACGCAATTTGATACGTAATTGAAAGCTATAAAAGTGTTGGTAGTGGTTTGTCAGATTGTGTTTATGCGTTTGCGAGGCAATGAGTAAGTCAAAGTAGCTTAGTGAGTTTGATCGTGGCAGTATAGTGCGGTGCCACCTTTGTGGGAAATCAGTTCGTGAGATTGCGGACATTCTAAAGCCTAAATCCACTGTAAGTGACGTAATTGTGAAGTGGAAACGACGAGGCAGTGAAACTGCAGAAAAACGAACCGGTAAGCCAAAAATACTTGGTGAACGCAGCCGTAGAACTCTGAAAAGGGTAGTGAAACAAAATCGCAAATCCTCGTCAGTGGAAATTTCTCAAGAGTTCCAAAAGTTCCTCAGGAATTAGTGTTAGCAGCAGGACTGTCCGTCGAGAGTTAAAAAACTTGGGATTTCATGGTCGTGCAGGCGCTCACAAGCCAAACATCACTGCACAGAATACGAAGCATCGATTGCAATGGTGTTGAGCTCACCGCCATTGGACTGTGGACATGTGGAAAACTGTTCTTTGGAGAGATGAATCTCGCTTTACAGTCTGGCAGTCGGATGGATGCGTCTGGGTTTTGGCGGATGCCCGGCGAACGTTTCTTTAGTGACTGCATAGTGCCGACTGTTAAGTTTGGTGGTGGAAGCATAATGGTGCGGGGGTGTTTCTCGTGGTTTGCCTGGGTACGTTAGTTCCCGTGATTGGAAACATGAACTCTGAGATGTATGTGGACATTCTGGACAACACTGCAATCCCTACTCTATGGTAATATTTCGGGAAGGCCCATTTGTCTTACAGCAGGATAACTGCTCCATTCACACATCGAGGCTTGCACAGACGTGGTTTGGCGGAATGGGTGTTCAAAAACTGGACTGGCCTTCTCAGAGCCCCGATCTAAATCCCATAGAACACCTTTGGAACGAATTAGAGCGCAGATTACGTAGCCAGCCAAATCGACCATCCTCACTGCAAGCACTCACTTCAGCTGTGATGGACGCCTGGAAGGCAATTTCTATGGTCACCTATCAAAAACTGGTGGAAAGTCTTCCCAAATGTGCAGGCTGTCATCCATGCAAAAGGGAAACCAACATCATATTAATATGTGCCTCAGGGTGCTCTAAGTCCATACAACTGGGTGTCCGGATACTTTTGGCCAGATAGTGTAGTTACGAAAAGATATATTAAATATATAACTATGAAATAGGATTTGCTCTGTACACATATCTGAAGAATTTAAATACAGAATTATGAATCTAGATAGATAACTTTATATAACAGATAACAGTGCCACTTTCACATATTTAAAATAAATAGTTTATGTTCATAAAAACCTGAAACTATGCCATAATTTGCAAAAAATATTACAATTGTTTATTGCTCCAGGAATTCATTAATGATTCCAGAGAACCCGCTAATGCAGTCAATAAAATATTAAATCTGGCATACATAAAATAAAACTAGAATAAATATATATATATATATCTATTATATTCATATAGTTGTATCGTGTTTAATAAAGTATCGTACTTACTTACTTTGAAATTATAGAATATAGGTATAGAAGAGAGAGAGGAAAATAATTTTTAATGGAATAATCATTTCGATGAAAATAATTTATGAGAGTAAGACAACTATTTCGTGACGAAAAAGATTGCCAATAATTGTTTATTATTATTATTATTAATTTATAATCTGAGTATAAAAGGAAAAAACTGCAATTGGTTTCAATGTCTCTTTTTAAAACATTAAAACAAAATAATTTTGCACTCTTCTCGATATCATTAGGATGACCAAGAAAAATGCAGAATTTTGATACAATTTATAAAAAAGCAGTCTTTAAATTCTTTTTAGAAAATTATTTTAAAGAATGAGATGATTAATAAATATTCATTTTACTCTTCTGGTCTAATCTAAATACAGATTGTATTTCAGAAGCAGTATTTCTTACAGTTATTAAAAATGAATAGCACATACATTTGTAATTTGTTTTGGAAATTAAATTTCGCTTTTACCCCCTTTATTTTTTCTGTCCATACATCTATAACCGAATTTTATTCGGCATCAGAACCTGCTCTTTCATCTTAACTCCAAATCCATATAAAATGTACTTCAATTTTGCAGTTAACCACAAAAAATACTTCAGTTGAATATTTATACGTTAACTATTTCTTCATCAAAAGAATCAACACTGAAATATTTTCATTGAAAAAGACACTAAGAAATGTCTTTTCCATAAAGATTTATTTTGCAAATCCTCATGCAAAAATAAATATTTTAATTTACCAGTTAAAAACAAAGCAATAACTTAAAATTTGTAAAATTTACGATTATTTATTGAATTATTTAGACTTAAATTTAAAATTAATTTATCAACATTATTATTTGTCATTGAACTTAAGATACCATGATTAATATGTCGGTAATATACAAAGTGATAATAATTAATGTTACATTATGAAAAGGTTGTACAAAGTAACTACTAGTCAGAATGATTCAAATTTGAACTGAATATGAAGAGAGAAATGGCTTGGCATAAGAAAAAATTCCATAGTGTATCAATAGATAGCACTATAAATAGCATTACGAAAGTGGATTAAGCTTCAAGTGGCATTTTGAATCAAATTACGATAACCTTTGCGTGACTTGCACATTAAACGAACTGTTACATTAACTAAACTGTTACATTAACTTAACTGTTACATTACGAACTTGCTCATTAACTAAACTGTTAATGTGCAAATTGTTTCAATGTTTTGAAGGAAAAAACGGCTTTCAAATCAATCAACAGTTTTTCACTGTCAGTGATAAGCCAATCTACCACGGCAAGATCTTACCACACTGAAAGAGAAAAAATTGGTCTTTTATTGTCCTTGGGCCCCAAAACACATAAAAACGCAAATATGTGAAAGTACCTTTATTTTTCTAACTCCATACTGTTTTCCGTTCTTCAACTATATTCATTTCAAATTTGAAGTTCTTCTGAATACTGGTTCTTTTATTTTACAGCATTTTGAAAGTTGAACTTTAGCTATAATCATCCTGTATGTTTCGTTATCGGTAGTGCAATTATATAGACTAATTAAACAGTCTTGGTATTAGTTCCAAAGTGAAATGTATCACTAATATTATTTTGTTTCAATAGAACTTAAACTCACATCAGATATTCTTTTCTTATAAAGTATATTCCACTTCAATACAGAAATATTTCAAATATATCATTCAACCTACCAGTTTTGTGGCATCCAGCGTCCCACGTTGATGCCACCACGCAAAAGCAAAAATATGGCAATAAATGCGATGGTCAAAAGAAACTCGTCTGTCGAGTGACCACATTTTTCGAATAGTCTAAAGAGGCTTTCAAGTAGGTTCGACTATATCCCTCTTTCTAATAACGGACTTGCGGAGTGTTCCGAGAATAAATATCCAAAATCCTGAAAAGAATAAAAAGAAAGTGTAAAGCCAATAAAATAGCTCGAAAACCTTTTGTCTTGAAAAAAAAAACCTTTTTTACAATCCTGAATCAGGAATTCACTCTTACTAGAAATGTAGTAAATAAATGCGTAGGCTCATATTAAAAAGAAAGGTATTTTTCCTCGGAATGTCTTTATTAAAGATACTATTTAAATAGCAGTTGAGAGTATGAGAGTAGAAAATTTCTAAAAAGTAGGCTAAGGAAGTTTCTTGAAAATATTTACTGACGAAAGCCATTTAAAAATTATAAAGCTTATTGGAAATTTTATTCTGTCATTTTCAAAGCTTGAGAAGAAAATAAGAATTGTTTTGTAAAAGGAAACAAAAAATAAATATAAACTCTCGAAATAAATCATTTGAAGTTTTACGATAACGATTGTAATATCATTTGCTATATTTATAAATAAGATATTCATTATTGCTAATATATCTCTTATAAAATAATGTACAAATAACTGCGTTTTATATTAAAACAGTAATAATTGGCTTAGCAATGTTTTTTTTATTTAGTTGTTGAACGTTATTCGATTTCCAAACATTCTAATTTTTATCAAATCTAGCAACGAAATTAACTTTTCTGTAAATTTCTTATGTTGTTTGTGTTACAATGCTCAAGGAAACTGTTTTAGAACCCGGTAAGTTTTTTGATTTCTTGTTAGTATATTGTAAAATAAGAAACAATAAGTTATTTCATTCAAAGTCTGAGAGAAAAATTAGTTCATATATATTTAACGTTTTATTAAAAACTTCATTTTTTTTACTTTTTTTTCATTATATTTCAATATTAAAATAATCCACTTTGTAATAGATGATTTTTTTATTTTATTCTAATACATATATGTTACGACAGTATATAAAAATATGTGTTACTCGTAATTGGAAAACTTATGCATAGAGAAACTGATGAGAAAAGAAAATCAAATTTTTTAAAGCTTCTAAAATTGCTCTATAGGATAAACAGCAGTGTTATACGTATGTTAACAAATCATTAAAAATCTACATATATATGTAAATGTTTTTCATTATGAAATAAAATGGAATTTGAGCATAATTAGAGTATAAAACAAGACATTACAGCATAATTTAATATCTCCAAATTATGATAATTATTTCAACAAATTATTTTTTTTAATTTTCGACAAGATATTAACTATTAAAACTCTCATTAAATCAATATGAACTCAATTGCAAATTTCAAAATAGTTTATTTTTTTCAGAGTTTTGAAGTTTTAGTTCTCTCAGATTTGTTGTTTGATATTTCACTAAATATGCATTTTAAATTATTTGCCTTAAATATTTACTTGTCATATTTGAATAAATTCAGGGGTACATATTCAATAATTCAATTGTTCAAAATGTTAAATACTTTTTAAGTTTCTTTTAAAACCTCCTAAATTTAAATGAGAATCTAAAAGTATACTTTTTTTAAATATGTTGTTTATATATTTTTATCGAGAAAAGGTAATAAAGGATTGAAATTACTTAATGAGAGGAATTTGCTTTTTATTTTTTCCTCTTTTATTTTACTTAGTAGCTTTATTCTGAATAATTACTTAAAAATTATTTCCCTAACTTAGCAGGCTGCACGAAATACTTAATTCAAATATTATGTAAAAAATTACTTCACAATATTAAGAGAAATTTTTATGTTTTACTTTTTCCCCTGATATTAGTTCTCATTTTCCCATCAATTATATTAAAATATTAGAAATAATTCTAACATTTTTTTTACTTTAATGTTTTACTTTACTAAAAAAAACTAATCATGCATTTATCTTCGTAAATCATGATCTAAAAATATATAGGAAATTAATTTTCATTTCCTCTTGATAAAAACTTTTAGAGTATTTTTAACCTCATTTAATTTTCTTCCTCTTTTATTTGATTAATAATTATTTTTATCCTTTTTCATTCTTAAGATATGGCTTTTTATGAAAATTAATCTTTGAAAAGATACATTTCCGTTGCAAAAATTAAATATAAATTATTCTAAAAATACTTCTAGATATGGTTAAGATTCATTTTTTCTTACTTATTAAAAAGAATTAAGGAGAGAGTTTTCCTATTTTTGCTTAAATCACATTTTTAATCTAAAAACTTTTACTATATAATGAAACTTTAAGCGCTCCGTATTTTCTTTTTCACTATTTTTAAACTTAGTGAGGTGTTTTTTTATGTGATCCTATACCTATTTTATTATCTTTAAGTAATTGAGCAACAACTTTTAATTTGAAAATATAAATTAAAAACATCCAATTATTACCAACATTTTTATTATTTTTTTTTTTTTTTTTGTTTCTTTATTTACTAGCATCGTTTTTTTTTAAAAAAATTTAATTTTTGCTGAAAATAATAATAAAAAAAAAAATCTAAAAAATGTTGCTTCTCTCTATATATATTTGGTTTCGATTCATTTTCTTACTTATTGAAAAGAATATAGGAATTTTAATATTTTGGCATAAATTACTTTTTTTTAATCTGCAAAAGTTTTACTGAGCACGGAAAATTTAATCACTCAGTATTTATTTTTACATTTAGTTTGGCGGTTTTTATATGTGAACCATAATATACCTATTTTATTACCTTTAATTAATTGAGCAAAAAAAATTAATTGGAAAATGTAAACTAAAAACATCCAGCTATTACCAGCATTTTTAATTTTTGTTTCACTTTTTTATTTATTCTCACTGTTTTTTTAAACTTCGCTATTTTTTTTAAGAAGATAATAAGAAAATGTTATTTCTAGTTTATCCTGTATATAACACAACTATTATACATATACATAACATTACGGTAAAACCCGAAAGTATTTGATATCGTATAAAGGAGCATCTAACGAGTCACTTATTATAAGCTGGCAAATAAAGTATAATTAGTTAATAGGCGAAGTATAATTAAATATCTCGTACATTTACTTTTATCTAGCAAGTAATTCCGAAGTAATTAAATATGCGCTAAGCCTTATAAAAGGATCTCAAGGTGTTGATCATGATGTGTTGATAACCGCTCGTTCATATCCACGAAAATTATGTTCATAGTGTAGAGAAGTGGTTTTTAAACTGTGATCCGCGAATTCTTGGGGATCCCCAGCATTTTTCTAGGGCGTCTGCGGAATCTTTGATACATCGTGTTAAGATTTCCCTTTTTTAGAGACTCTCGTGGAAAAATTAAAAAATGTGCCATCGTAGACTAGATTGCCCCCAATAAAAAAACATTACAAAAATCTGTATTTCGATCAAGAACATTGTCAGGGGGAGGGGGTCTGCGATATCAGGCTCATTCATAAAGGGTGTCTGCGGCGCTTGAAAGTTCATATATGGTTTCTTTTTTGCAATATCCTTTAAGACAGGGGTACTCAACCGTTTTTCCTGCTAGGCCGCATTCATATGTTAGATATTTCATGCAGGCCGCATACATATGTTAGCTATTTCATGCAGGCCGCATACATATGTTAGCTATTTCATGCAGGCCGCATACATATGTTAGCTATTTCATGCAGGCCGCATACATGTGTTAGCTATTTCATGCAGGCCGCATACATATGTTAGCTATTTCATGCTGGCCGCATACATATGTTAGCTATTTCATGCAGGCCGCATACATATGTTAGCTATTTCATGCAGGCCGCATACATATGTTAGCTATTTCACGCGGGCCACAACATGAGGATAAATGGGAGAGAGAGGGGGATGATTTAAGTCCAAGACATCATTGAAATTTAAAATGTAGAAAATTGATCAAAATATTATAACTCCTGTTTTGCTTTTTTTAGTTATTATTTTTAATGTTTTCTTTTTATTTTTGCAACTAACACTGAACTAGAAGCATTTAAGAAGCCCTCCTTCACACTGTTTGCATCAATGAACGGTTTCATATGATTACCAATAATATAACAATCTTCATAGGATGTGTCTTTGTTACCGCTGTGATATTACCACTGACAAAACACTTTGCTGCTGTTGCAAAGATGATTCAAGAAAGCCTATATATATATATATATATATATATATATATATATATATATCACCTCTTGAAAGACATCTTCGAAGAAAAGTGACATTGAATGATTCCTGTTTAGTGGTATTATTTGAATACAGCACTTTCGTGACAAATCAAGCAATTACTAATCCATTTTTGTTTTTCACTACAAAGTAGTCAACCTCCCAATCGTCTTGGAACGATTTATTTTTTTCGAATATTTTTTGCTTGTAAGATATGAAAGATAGTTAAAAATTAGTTCCACCCACAAAATTACCGCTACTCCACTGCTGTCTGTTATCTCTAACAGTAACCATTCGAAATAGGAAAAGAATATTAATTCGTACCCGTACGATACCGACAGCAAAAAGCAAAATTGATATATCTGATTTCTTGACAAAGAATTTCCCACCCAATTTTTAATACAATGTTCTTAAATAAGTAAATTTCTCAGAGCAATGGGCCAAGACCGGACAACTTAAAAAAGCTCAGTGGGCCGCAGGTTGATACCACTGCTTTCAGACGAAAAAACATTCCATTCCCTTCAGTTTCATGTTAAGCGATTTTCACTGCCTGTTCTAACCAAAAAGGACACGCCCGAATATTATAGTAAACAAAATGTATTTCCCGCCGCTGAATATTCCTATTTGCGCGCTTCATTCCATTTTTTCCAGAACAAAATATATTTATATTAACTATTTTATACTTTAAAAAGCAAATATATCTTAACTCTGGATATTAAAATGAAACAAATATTGATTTATAAAATTTTCTTTAAAAAATTGAGGATATAAAACGATAATTGTATATATACGTTTTAAACACGTGATGGGAAATACACGTATTCAGAGTTTGACGTTTAACGTAAGTCGAAGATAGTCATAAAGAAGGTAATTGCATTCTAGAAGCAATCAATAATTAGAAGTAGATCACTACCTAGCTTAAGAGGGACATTAAACAGAAGTCCGATTGGAACGAGGTTTTTTAATACATCTTTCAGTACTAGTAAAATATTTTATTTCTAACATCTTGAAGAGAGAAAACGCTTTTTCGTTTTTCTAATGTTTTTTTCACACCCTAAGCTTTCAATGAGCGCTACGCATTATTTCCCAGTAGTAATCACAACTGAAAACGCTACAAAATGTAAAATACTATGTAATATTTGTACCACAAATTTATGAATATACGCCTATTCCTGTATAAGATGAGTGTGTGCTTTTTCTCCCGTAAAAAATATACTCAAATTTCGAACTCAGTATATATAAGCAGAAGTGATAAAAAAGCTCATGTAGTTTTCAAACATTTCACCGTGAAGGTTTTAAAGATCTCAAGCAGTTAAAACAGATGGAACATTTTACAATCAAATTGCTGCAAGGGGTTTTTTCCCTTAATGCTCTACATACTGGCAACCAAGCAATTTCTGGCACTGCAGATCTCCAAAAAAGAGAGCCACTTTATCGTGGCACCATCTAGTGTTGGCTTTCAATACCAAACTTTGACGCTTGGATTAATTTTAATTTAATTTTTGTTCAAGCTCTCGTCGGTTGCTAAACATTGTCGTGATTTAACTTTGCCGAGATTATCACAGCCAAATTAATACAGTAAGGATCTCTTACAGGTCACATAATCATATGACTTTCTTGCCTACAATTTTCGCATCCTGAATATCTATCGTGGAGGTGCACAAACTTTTTAGAATGAGGGGGAAAAATTTAATAGGATCTTATAGAGGGCTAAATGGCAAATATTATTAAGCATTCCCGAATTACTAGCAAAACCACGGGATTGTTTAAAAGAATGATCAATGCAGTTAAGTAGAAATTAAAGTTATTGGTAACGCTCACCATGAAGAAAAACGTGAGTTCGATTGACACTTTTGATTGGCTCAGCATAATTTCGAATCGAGACTGTTCCGGCACGCGTGAGTGAATATGCATTTGTTCTCCGACCTTCTCTGCATCCAGACCATTTAATGGAAGAAAAAATAGATTCCAGTGATCACGTCCGCGAGCAACTCCTATACGAAAAATCGTACTCGTAAATAGCCATGAAGGAAACATATTGAAAAGACATGTAATAAATTGAAGAAAAAAAAATTCATGAGCAACTGTAAACAATTATTTGCTGTAATACCGTTTTCGTAAGCGATTTTTCCTGTTTGATTAACAAAGGTCAATTCCATTTTATTATACTCTTCTTTAAAATTGACATTCGCGGGCCATCTTTTTAAACCTTTATCGACCGCATTAGGGTTTACTGCAGTTTTTTTCATAAGATATTTTTTTAATCACTACATTCAAATTAAGGGATATACATAAAAAAATACTGAACTTTGGAAAATTTAATTAGAGATAATTAATTAATTAAAGATATTCAACTGTAAAATTAATTATATACACTTTTCACTTAAAATAAATAGTCAAATCATTTCCTAAGGTCTTAATTTGAATACAGTAAAATAAGATACTTAAATTTTGACATTAACTACTTTTTTCGGGACAAAAATGATAATCCTCGCAATCCGCTGAAAACGACGTCAGCTGAAGACACAACTTCTCCTATAAAACTGTTCGACACTTTCCCGCTAAAATACTCATCATAAAACCCGTGCTGCCATATATCTCGGAAAAGGGGATTTCAAAGAAAATTCCTGCTAAATATAGTCAGAATATTCGAACAAATGGTTATTCTACGTAATTTTAAAGTGAGTTGTACGTATAAGTACCGTCGGTCGATAAAGGGCAAAAGGCTCCGCGGGCCTGAGGTTGTGCATCCCTTATGTATCGACTCCAGTCGCGATTGAACCCTGAACCTTGGGCTTACGAAGCAGCCACGCTACGTCTAAGGCATCAAACCGATATTGCTGCAATGTGAAACTCCAACAATAATAGTTTTGTTTCCGGTAACCCTATCTGAAGCTAATGTATTCTTTCCTTCATTTGTTACCTATTACAATATTTCTGCACCATTTTTATGAGAATGAGCGGGAAAAGAAATTCGTACACAGCACGAGATCTTCGATCTATGTTTCATGCCCTGAGAGAAGAAACTCGCTGCATGATGATCAAATGTATTCAGACATCATAATAAGTAAATGTGAATTTTACGAACTATTTGAAAAGTTAAAATATTAAATTTTTACTTACACATAGCTTACGAAAAAGGTTAAAATAAACGTTTTTCCTGAGATCAGAGGATTCCTATACAAACCTACAAGTGCATGGGCCGTGGATAGCCTAGTGGTTAGAGCAACGGACTCCAAACCGGAACGCCTGGGTTTGATACCCGATGCCACCAAATACCCTCCGAGTCCACACGGAGCACGTTCTCGTTAAATCAGTGGGTCCGAAAGTCTTGTGGCTGAAATCACGAGTGTAGGGACTGGATTCCATGCCTAAATTGTGGAGGTGGAGATTGGTGGTGTCGACATATATCGTCCCTTGGGGAATTTTGCGGAACTAAATCATACTGTCACATGTTTAGTGGTCAAGGTCAACGACAGGCGTACTTCTAGCCCCTTGCCACGATGAATTTCGTGGGCCTTGATCTGACTACGTCAGACAGTTGGTATTAGAAATAATAACAACAACCAGTGGCATAACGGAGAATATTGTTCCCCTGCAAAGTCAGGTTTTGAGCCTCAAGCCGGATCTTACAAGAAATAACAGGCGTAAGTCAGGATAAGGGCCCCTTAGAATTCTGCCCCCCCGTGATGCGCGGGGATTGCGAAGGTGTACGTTACGCCTGAGAAGCCCCCTACACACCCTTACTTTCACTTAAAACAAAATTTCAAAAATTCTCAGCTAATACACAAAAATATATAGTATTTAAATCTGATCAGCTGTCAGTTTTTATTTAAGATTAAAACAGATATATTAATATTATTTAAAAAATTTATCGTATTTTTATCAGTTTATGTCTTGACATAAGAAAACTACAACTAAGTAAAAAATATATTTCCAAATCTTCACCATAGTTAAATGTCAACAACCTAAACATTATAAGTTATTGTTTCTTCAGCCGTACAGAACATCTTCACAAAAACATGATAAAATACGCAACGGGAAAAAATACAGATTTTTTCCCTACTAAACCTCAATATTTATCTGCCTACCTACAACAATTACGAGTTGTTCCCTAATATATGTGCTACAATAGTCATCTTTTCTGAGGAAATCCTCTACAACAGCAAATCCCTACGTTTTCCCCATTATTTCGTGATTCCTCTGAACAAATTTTTCTCTTCAAAGACTGTAGTACCACAGAACCATGAATGAATTTGGAATAACTACTACTACTAGAAAAGAAATTGTTTAGTCTGGGTATATCACATACGGATTTTTCCTTGTGTTCTTTCAGCCAGTCGGAAATGCTTAGAAAGGAGAATTGTTTATCTAAGAACTGAGTTTATTTTATCGATAAGCTAATAAATCTATCTGGATGACTTCTAGAAATAGAACATCCGGATCATTAAGCCGATCCGCTCACGTGTTCTTTTTATCTAATGAGAATTTTGATCCACACAGGTAAAGACTTGGTTTTTGTATAATTTTTATTCATGTTATAATTTGAATTATTTATTTATTCACAAAGCTATGATAATGAATAGTTAATAAAATTAATTTTAAACAAAAATAAAATGTATTATTTCTTTTAATGTCTTAAGATTTCAGATTCAAGTAATGAATTAACGTAGATTATTTTAATAAACGATAAAGAAATATTAAATTAAAATTGTTCAATAAAAGAGAAAAATTGTATCAATCTAGAAAATTACTTATTTTTATATACAAAAGATCATGTAAGATTCAGTTAATATTCTTAGAATTATTTAGTTCCCTATTTCAAAAACTCTCTCTCTCTCTCTCTGATTAGCTCTAATTTACTTATGCCGATTTTTGATTTAATATTTATTTTAATACTTTGTTTTTCTAAATTTTGTTTGAATTCTTGTTTTTTTTTTTTTTATTGCAGAGATTTAAACATATATACAATTCGCAAATTTGTATACAATAAAAAAATTTATTAACGTGGATTACCCTATATTCTCCTAGTTTATTCGTTTATATTTTGTTTAACTTAAAATGTATATGAGTTGGAGTGCGATTTACTTTCATTGAATACACCTTGCCATTAAAATGCAAAACAAGGAGCAAAAGTACTTATTTGTCAAATTAGTTATTCTTTTTAAACTCATTTCTTATTCTTTTTAATTCTATTCAAACAAGATAAATTAAAACTAAGTAATTTTCTGTTTTCTCTGTCTTTTTTAACTTCTCAAATTCTTCTGATAAAGTTCCGATTCTTGAAGTACTTTCTGGTGAATGAAACGACATTACATTTATATTTGTAAGAAAACAAAAATTAATTCTTTATTTTGCAAGAATAGTTTTGCTTCAATAAAAGCAAATTACTTCAAACATTTTTAAAAGCACATTTCAACTACATAGTAGAAATGCAATTTCAAAAATATCTTATAATAAAGAATTTTTTTCAATTTAGCAAGAATATTATTAAGAATCATATAAAACAGATACAAACACATATTTAAGATCAATTGAAAAAGGCAATTCAAAAAAGTATATTTCAGTTTTTAAAAATCAATTTAAAAGCCTAATGGGAAAAACTTGATTTCATATAAATTTCATTTAGAATTGAAGAAAACTTGATCAAAAAATTGATTTTTGATTTACTCAAAATTGCAGAACACAATAATAAGTGAGTTTGCTTGAAAATTATATTAAGTATTCTAAAAAAAAAGAATGAAGAAAGTATTTCCGTCATAGCCTCATAAAATGTGCTAACTTCAATGAAAGTTAATCTCTTTTTGAAAAAAGGAGAACTCTCCTTTGCAATAAAACTACACAATAAATACAAATAGTAAAAAAAAAACTTATATCAGCAAATTAACTACTAATATATTTTTGCGACACATTGAATACTTGCTCTTTTACGAGTTACTTTAAGAAGTTTAGACTTATATTGTACTAGCTTAAAAGGATCTAAAGTTCAAAATACTAAAAACAGACACCCACACGAAATGAACAAAAAACCATTTCATTTGTTTTTACTTTATTTTTCCGAAAGACTCTAACTTGGACATGATTAACAAAAGTAAGCCTTGATGAAGTAAATACAATAATAAGCAACTTAAAAGAAAAAAAAAATGCAAGTAACAATTTAAAACTCATCAAATTAGACCCCAACTAAAATCCAATGCACATGTGCGCGCGTCCGTGTGCATAACGTCCATGTGCATGTGTGTGTGTTAGTGTTAGCTTTTTGCTTTTCACAATACATTGTAATACTTTCCTGAAAATTATTCACGGCATTTCATATGGCAAAAGTATTATATTCTTTATCTTACATTCAAGCATCTTCAATTCATTCCACACACGTACACTATCGTTATCTAAATTTATTCAAAAATAGTTGAATCTAGAGCTTTTAGCATACAAATGCAATGAAAACATGTATAAGGACATTTTTACTAGACAACTAGGAAAGAGGTGAAGGAACAAAGGATTTGTTATGGAGATACTTTTCTGTTTTTATAATGGAATGATTTTTTAAAATTTATTTCCACGAGAAAAATTGTGAACGAGGAGTATTATATACATTTGTGAACATTTTACGTAATTTAAAAACTCCATTCGTCATAAACAACCTTAGATAAGGTAAAATGGACAATAGTATCTTCTGCATGAAGATCGGTTTTAACCCTTTATCTACCACTTTATGATTTACAGCAGTTTTTTTCAGAAGATATTTTTTTGGATCACTACATTGAAAATTAAGAGATATACATAAACAAAACACTCAATTTTGGGAAATTAAAAGTGTTAGAGCTAACTAATTAAATAAAGATATGCAACTGTAAAATTAATTATATACACTGTTCACTTAAAATAAATAGTCAAATCTTTTTCTACAGTCTTCATTAACATGCAAAAAGAATAAGACACTTAAGAGGACTTGGTACCCTAAAATCCCAAACCTATCGTTTTTTTATTTTCATTTAATCTTATTCTTTGCATTATTATCTTTCGATTGATATATCACTTGTGCATGTCGGAAAGTTAGAAGTTGAATAAAACTTCATTTGAAAACAAATTAGGCGATTCAGCCACGCCCTCTTTTAGAAAAAAAAAGCTAAAAGAAGCGTTTTGATAAAAAAATCTAATTTATAAAGAGAAATAATAACATTAAAAAAAGAATGTGCAATATATAAAGCAGAATATTTCCGAGGCAATGCATACAATCATTTTTTTTCTTTTGTGAAATGTGTGCATGTAAAATTTTTAAATTAAGGCATTTTATATTAAAAATTTTATAATTTCAGTTCTTATTCCTGATATATTTTTCATACAAATGTAATACTTTAATATTATAAAAAAAACGGATAAAGTTTCTGCCGTGACAGAAAAAAAAAAAATTTTTAACGTTTTTCTTGAATTTTCTTGTGCAATTAGTACTCTCTAAAAGTTGATCATTTATAAAAATGTGTGGGTTGAAAAATATGAAAATGCAATTATTTTAAAGAAAAACGTATAACTAATATCTTAAAGTGGTATTTTAAGTTTAATTAAGCTTATAATAATTATTTTTTCAGAATTATAAACTTTAAACTGGTTTTTCTCAGTTTGTGTTTTTTGAAACCTTAGTGCATTCAAAATGCTACTTCTTCGACAATTATTTACCAATCACTTCCATTTTTTTCCTGCGTGTTAAAAATAAAGTATGTAATAAAATTAGGGATCCGTTTTGCTATAAACTGAGTACTTTTTTTAAAAAAAAATAAAATGTAAGACATGTTGGCTTTTTCGTTGATTTTTAGCCTGTATATCAATTTTATTTTTTTTTTTTCTCGAAAACGAATGAAGTTATTCTAAAATCGATCCTTAAAGTTGTTGAGAACATCCATAAGAAGATCTACAACTTGTGTTGTTGAATACCCCACTTCGCGGTGTGTCTGCAACTTGCATTGCTGAATACCTCACTTTGCGATGTGTCTGCAACTTGTATTGCCGAATACCCCCACTTTGCGGTGTGTCTGCAACTTGTATTGCTGGATACCCCACTTCGCTGTGTGTCTGCAACTTGTATTGCTGAATACCCCACTTTGCGGTGTGTCTGCAACTTGTATTGCTGGATACCCCACTTCGCGGTGTGTCTGCAACTTGTATTGCTGGATACCCCACTTCGCGGTGTGTCTGCAACTTGTATTGCCGAATACCCCACTTTGCGGTGTGTCTGCAACTTGGGTTGTTGAATACCCCACTTCGCGGTGTGTCTGCAACTTGCATTGCTGAATACCCCACTTCGCGGTGTGTCTGCAACTTGTATTGCTGAATACCCCACTTCGCGGTGTGTCTGCAACTTGTATTGCTGAATACCCCACTTCGCGGTGTGTCTGCAACTTGTATTGCCGAATACCCCACTTTGCGGTGTGTCTGTAACTTTTATAGCTGAATACCCCACTTTGCGGTGTGTCTGCAACTTGTATTGCTGAATAACCCACTTAGCGGTGTGTCTGCAACTTGTATTGCTGAATACCCCACTTCGCGGTGTGTCTGCAACTTTGTATTGCCGAATACCCCACTTTGCGGTGTGTCTGTAACTTTTATAGCTGAATACCCCACTTTGCGGTGTGTCTGCAACTTGTATTGCTGAATATCCCACTTTGCGGTGTGTCTGACGGCATTAGAACTCATTCAAGCTCATGACTCTCCTTCGTCTTGATCATGACCATTTTGGCTACAGAGCCTCCTATTAAAATCATATTGATATGTAGTTTTTTTTAAGACAATATTCTAAAAAATAAGTAGTATGAGGTAAACAAGACAGTTTCAACGCCTTTGGACAAAGAGAAAAAAGAGAGCACTTTTTTTTCATATAACATTTCTTTTCCATCAAGATATCCATTTCAGCGTTGTGCAACTCCTTCACAGCGAGAAGTTCATTTATTAATTTCATTTAAAAATATTTTATTGTTTTTATTTTGAGTATGAGACACAGACAGATTGTTCGCAATTCCAAAAGTAGTTAAACGTTTACGAAATAAAAATAACCTGTCTTAAAATAACTACAATCTATATTCAATGAAAGGATTGAAACTTTGAAACTATCTGTTACAATAATTCTTTGAAGTAGTAATTGATTTCAAAATGCAGAATTTTAACTGATATTTGAATGAATGAAATGATGACGAATAAAACACATATCCTTTAAAAGCGGTTGATTTCAATTAACTGAAGCTTGAGTTAACGATTTCTTCTCAGAAACATTTAATAAGTCATCTCGGTCAATAGGACAACCTTTCGTAAGAATCCTGATACTGAAATTTGCTCAGAATGTTACGAAAACTGTTATAACATAATTGCCTTGAAGTTTTTAAAACAATTTTAAAAATATCCTATGATTTGAATTTTTTTAATTATTAAAATTTGTCTTCGAGAGAAAAGATAGCAATAATTTTATTGGAAGCACACAATTTTTGTGAATAATTTTTAAAATACAGTTTCACGAAGAAATACGATTACGATTTATTTTTAACACGCTTTTTTATAAGTTTCACTTGTATGAATGGAATCCTGGACTCGATTTTTATCCACTTTAAAAGGTCAGATTAATTCGAAATTTTACACATTTATCAAGGATCGAGGACCATACAATAACTTCATAATCTCTCTCTTATTCCTTTATCCTGATCAGAATCCTCAAAAATAAAGATTTTAAGGATTTCAAAAAATTTGGCGACTAATTCATTACATCTTTCCAGATTCGGTGACTAATTGCATAAACCATTTTTAGATTTGGTGACTAAAGATTAAGGAGCAACCCTAAAACCACAAACAGGCTTGTGGTTAATACAAATAAAAAAAGTGTTTTTTATGTGAAAAAGGGTAGGGTGGGTGCGTAGTTTTTCTGAAAATGGAATTAAAAGACTTGTTCATATTAAATAAAAAAAAATTATGTTCTTACTGCAAAAAAGTTTTTATTTTTATAAAAAAATATTTAGACAGTGATGATCCGAATTAACATTATAGCAATACGTTTAAAAGGTGATAAATTTATGTTATAACTGCTAAATATTTTTTTATTTTGATAAAGCAGTATGTTTAAAAGTGATAGTACGAATTAACATTATAGCAATACGTTTAAAAGGTAATAATACGATTGACATTTAATATTTCTTCTTAACACACTTTTATTAGTTAGACCTGTATCTATAAAAACGAAATCTTTGAAATATAATGATATGGGACTCATCCGACGCCCCGTAAACGGAGAGAATAAATACCCTTCAGAACCATTAATTAATATCCATTGAAAAGCAAGACTAATTCCAGCTGCCACATAATTCCGGTTCCAAATATCAAACTCAAGGATAAATTCAACAAAGAATAAATGATAGTTTTAAAAACTAAAAAAAACAGGCTTTTATTGCAGTTCGAACTAAAAAAATGAAAAATAAATTATAGTTTAAAAAACTAAACAACACGTTTCTATGGTTATTTAATCGAACTAAAAACTAAACAAAATAATTCTTAATATAATAATAAAATGATTAACGAAAAAATTATAATGTCATTGTGGTAAAAGCGTGAGGGTCTTTGTACTACATTTTTATACTAACTCAGCATTTCGAGGAATAGAACTAGTAAGAAATTATAACATTTAACATAGAGCACCCCACGCTTTTATACCAACGACATTAATTTTCTCGTTTTAATCATTTTATTCTTATATGAAGAATTATTTTTTTACTCTTCAGTTCGATTCACTATGAAGGCGTGCTTTTTAGTTTTTTTAACTCTAATTTATATCGCCAAATTATATTTTATGAAAAAATAATGTCATAAATGATACCAGAAAAATTTTAGACTAGGCCAACTGAATACGAAAAAAAATATATTAATTATTTATGTAATGACTGATATAATAAAAAATAAAGTATTTTGACATAGATGAGTAAAACTATTTCTGTACATTTTTTTGCATAAATATTTATTATTCATAAAATGTTTTAAAAACCATAAATAGTTTTCAAACGTTAAAATTTTTTGTCACAATATATTTCGAATTGTCCGATGAAAATTTATCAAAGAGTTATAGTTTTTTTCTTCTTCATTTCATTAACTTTTAGAATGTAGTCTGTCTAAAATAAAAGAAACTCACTCACAACTATGTACTTTCAAATGAGGATTCATATAGGAAATTTGCGGTATATATGAAAAAACGTTATAAATACAGATTGAGTAAAAAAAAAAGAGTCAAATGAGTCTACAAATTAATGTTCTAATTATTTTTTAATAATTAATTTAATGCATATACATATATTACTGTACTGGTTTTGCCCATGATGATTAGTCTTTATTTTTTTAATCCTTGTATACATCATAGTAATACTTTTTTCTTTCTCTTCATTTTCCATTTGTTTTTACATAAATATGGAAACTTATACCTGATATCTTAGTCCGCATAACTCTACCTTAAACGATTAATTATTTATTTTTTATTCGATTTAATTTTTTTTTCGTTTTTTTGTGTTCAATGTATTGAATTAATATAACATCGTTGTCAACCCATTATCTGTTACGAGCAAAAAATATAACTAGGATATTTGAGACTTTTTGAGCTATTTTAATTTGACAATATTCTGGGTGATGCACATTGCACAGTTTTTTAACTATCACAGTTCTCCGTATAATGTTTAGAGACACAAAGATTTATTCTTGTATGAGTATTTGTGTGTGTGGTTACTATTCATAATAGTCAAAATGTCTAAATCTCCAAAACGTGCTCATAGCAGATATTGGTTTTACTACGACGATATTTTTATACCCTTTTAAATAATTCAAAATAATAATACATGATCAAAACCGTCAACGTAAATTTATGATATTAATGTCTTAGTAAAAATATATTTATTAATCCATTTCTATAATTATTTTATATATAAAATATGTTCATATAAAAAAAAATTCAGACTCTTTAAACACACCAAATCAATAAACTTATCCATTTTTATATATTGTAAATTTAAAGATCCACAAGATATTCAAATTTCAAAATGTATTTTAAGAAATCTGTACTTAAATTACACAGTATTAAAGGTAATGTTTGGTTCTCTATTTCTCTCTCTCATCTCCGTCCAATAAAATACTTGAAATTACATTCAAACATAATTCGAATTTTTTTTTCAAACAAACATTCTATTTCATTTAGTTTTTGATGAAGAAAGGGTTTCAACAAATAAAAAATTATTTTCTGCTGATTATTTTAAGGTATCCGATTATGTTCGAGCCGTGATTTTACAAAAGCGTATAAATGGATAATATTTATGATATTGAGTGTCACTTAGATTAGAAAAATGTATATAAAATTGTTTTAAGAATAGTATTACAATAAAAATTATTTAAGTACAATATTTTTTACAATAAATGAACATAGAATGATCCGATTTCAAAATATTCTCCTTTTGTGAAAAATGCTTCTTTTATAATAATATTTTGCCTCTATATAGCTGAGATATCTGTACAGAGGCTCAACTAGAATTTTTTAAATATATAACTTAGAAGTGGGTTTGTCCATGTTTTACGATAACAGAGGGGAGAAATTTTAAGGAAAAAAAACGCCGATACTTATTTCAATTGCTTGTAAGTCTGAAAAACATGTGAATTTTTCAAAATCATATTTGAGCCTTTGTTCAGAGGACTGAACTATATGGTAGCAAAATATTATTATAATAGAAGAATTTTTCACAAAAGGAGAACATTTTGAAAAACGGTTATTCTAAGAATTGTTTGCCGAAATATTGTATTTAAATCGAGTTTTTTTTTGTCAAAATGTCCTTAAAACGATTTTATACATGTATTTTAATCTAAGTAAGACTCAATATCATGAAAATTATCCATTTATGCGCCTTTTTAAAATCATGGTTCCGAACGTAGTTGGATACCTTAATGTTTCATTTGTAAAAACATGAGATAATACTTCAGATACTCTTAGTTGTAATAAAGCTGTCAATTTCGGAAATTTTATTTAACATTTAATCATTCAACATTATTTAATAAAATAAAAAGAATTTTTATAGCTATATATATAATGCAAAAAAATGGCGTAAAATTTTTCAAAAAGAGAACTGTGAAAAGTTGTCAAAACAACTCTCATAGATGTACAGAATCTTTTATCATGCATCCATATATGATTTCTGAAATAACATGCTACGCCTAACAAATACAGAATAAAATGATGCACTGCCATAGAGTAACGGTAATAACATAGGTAAGAAACAGAAAAAGCATTTGAATTTTGATGTAGAATAACAAAACATAAGATGATAGATATGATTTCACAGAGATTGTTTTTGTCAAAAGGGAAAAAATATTGGAAGACAGAGAAAATCACAATATTTCATTGTTTAGAAACTTACCACTAGAGTCTATAACTCGATTTAAAATATCGAATTCTTTGTCGTAGGTAAAGAAAATATCCTTTGAAACGTTGGGTCTCTGTGTGTCTTTTTTTTTTTATTTATTTTAGAGGAATGCTCTGTATTCTATAATGTGGTTTGGATACCTTTTTTGGTGAATTTCGTCCAACTCTTTTTAGTCATAACTCTAAACTGATTTGTAGAATGTTTGCCATAAGTAAAACTATTGTGTTATGTGGTTCCTCTTAAAACCTGTAGGGTTTTTTTTCTCAAATGGCCATGTCACAAAATACTTAATCGAATTCATGTGAAGAATTTTAAAAATGGAATTACAGTTTCAATGAAATTAATATATTTCCTATCCTTGATGCCTCTACCGACGTATTTCAATGGTTTATTTAATGATATTTTCCATTTGGCGTGTTGGGGAAGTTTAAAGAAAAGTTTCATCATCACTTGACCATGGTTCAAAATTACGACGTCTGACAGCAATAGCTATCGCATTGCCTCACAGTGCAATCTGATATCATGAAATTAAATCATGATATTTTTTCTGTATTATTTAACCCCTTAACTGACATCGGCGTATATATCCGTCTCTCTCAACCCATACGTTAAGTGTCTCGGACGTATATATCCGTCTCCTTGAATCCATGCAGTAAGTGCCCGAGACGGATATACCTGTCCTTCCAAAATAGTATTCTTTCCATTGTGCTGTAGTATTTAGAACTTGTTTGACGTCTTTGGAATACAATTAAACGACATTGACATTGTTTATAATAAATTTACTTATTTCAGAGAAACATTTTATCTGTGTCTTTTCATTTCCCGCCAATACACTGCATACGAGCGGCTTTGTGAAAAACGGTGTCACTTGGGAGCCAATAGAATAAATTTTAATCGGCAGTTAAGGATTTAATTATGATGCTTTATTTCTTGTATATCCTGTAAATAGGCATATTTCTCTAGTTTATAACTTATTTTAGACTTGTAGAATTATTTGTTTGTTTTAACCCCTTAACTCTGTCGGCGTATATATAAGTCTCACCCAAACGGTGCATTAACTGTCCTTGGGGTATGTAAACATCTTTACAAAATACGATCCTTTCCTTAGCGCTACTATCTGTAAAACTATTCCGAAGGCTTTGCAATGCAATATAAAGAGCTTGACAGTGTTTTCGAAGGATTTACTTATTTCATAGGAAGATTTGCTTATTTATGCCTTCCTTCCACCCACACACAATACTCCGCATACTCATCCCTATGTAAAATACAGTGTCACTAGAGAGTGAATCACGTCACGTTTAATTGGAAATTAAGGAGTTAACAAAAACAATGCCATCATACTTGATTACCATTGGGTCTCATCGGCCCATATCTCTGATAAAATAAAAATATGTAATTTCTTCACAAAGCACATATTTATTAAGTTATTGATAAATAAAGTATTAAATATTGTTGGAACTCTTGAGAAAAATTAATCTATATATTCCTTGTGAATCACAATCATCGTGCGATGTAGGAAAAGTTTCCTCATTATTTAGTTTTCAACCGGAAATTACCGTTTAGGTTTAGAAAGAAAAGAATTTATATATAGTGTGACGGCGTTTTATCGGTACTTCTACTAATAGTCCTCTTGGGGTTTCTTTGGGGCCAGAATGGCAATTCTTTCCAACCAACCCAAGAAGAGAGCGTGGTTATACAGATTAGGTATTGTATATATTGTTAGTATTCGCGGAGAGCGCTAAGTGAAGCTAAGTGAAGTGAGATAGAGTTCTAGGAGAAGAGACTAAGTGTATTCTAAGTGTTCTTTGAGTCGGTCTAGTAGTGCCAGTCCAGTTGGATAATAAATGGGTATGAGGCCTGAAGGGCCGCTTAGCCGGAGAAAGTCAGATTGAAGAATATAGTGACGTTATAAGGACTATAGCTGTTCGTCAAGGAAAGACTGTTTGATTAAGCTTTAAGTCTAGAGCGGATTCAATTAAGTTAGGAAATAATCTATAAAAATAGATTCAGTGGTTAATGGTGCTATTTGTAAGAATTACGGTTTGCGTCGCATCACTCCTGATCATGAGCCTCCTCGACAAGTGTTGTTTTATAGTATATAAAATAAGATTATAATAAACTAATTTTATTACGGCAGAATTTAGTAGTACATCTTTCATTCCCTCAAACATAGGTCTTGTGGATGATAAAAAGATTATACCCCGAGCGCGCGGGGTATCACAATATGTAATTATATATCATTATTAGTAAGTATATTCATTCTTTGTGAATTGAAATATATGACAATCAATAATAAGTTTGAAGACTTAAAAATTTAATTAATATTTTGAATAATTTTAAGTAAATTGTAAATTATAAACTGTAAGTAAAGAAAAATTTAACAAATAAAATAGCGGAGAAAAATAAATATAGCTGCATTATCTGTTTTTTTTCCACGTTCATCTGTCACTCACAAATTACATAATTAATGTTATATTAAATAAATATCTAAATCTGATTATTTTCACTGCTATAGAATTCGATTTCCACAAAACTCATTCTTCACCAATATCTACTCAAACAAAGAAACGTACATGCCTCATTTCTAGTCTGTAGGTCTACTAATTGTGTGTGTGTGTGTGTGCGTGCGTGTGCGTGTGATACGCAAATCACTTTCTCCTACATATATATGTACAGCAGTGTTTCTGAAACTTTCAATATTCGCGATCCAACATTCAATCACCGTTTTCATCACGCCCCCCTCCATGCAATAACAATGTATTTAATTCAATAATACTATGCTTTGACACTTAAGTCACAATGCGACTTTAACCTCTTATGTGCCATCGACGTATATAAACGTTTCGCACAGACAAAGCATTAATTTTCTGGGCGTATATATACGTCTTTCCGAAGTACGATCTTTTCTGTGCACTGCTATCCATACATTTATTCTGAAGGCTTTGGAATGCAATAAAATGACCTTAACAGATTGTTTGTGACGGATTTACTTATTTCAGAGAATTGTGACGGATTTACTTATTTCAGAGAATTTGCTAATTTATCCTCTCTTCTCTACCCCCTCCCCCAAAATATACCAATACGTGCGTTTGCGTAGGAAACGGGGACATTGAGGAGCGAATCATTAAACTGGTCACTGGTAATTATTATACTTGTTTTTAAATTAGTATTGTTAAATTAATAATAAAAAAATTCATTATACAGTACTGATACATTTATAAGTATATTATATCAGTGTAAATGTGTATTTTATATTTTATCATATCAGAAATTATTTTGTCCGTTTACTTTCAGTAAATTAATAATTTTTAAATAATCTTTTGTTTTCGAATCCCCAATATGCTAGTGCCCCCCCCTTCGTAGAGTTATTACGCCCTCCATGGGGACGCACCCCCATAGTTCGAGAATCACTGATGTACAGAGAGAAAGTACATTAAATCGTTTACAAACCCCTTTATATATAACTCTTCGACCTTGGGAGATGATTTTAGCAAAACCCATTGTCAGTGAATCTCCATTCAACAAAAATAACATGCCTGCCAATTTGAAATTTGCATGCCTAATAGATCAAAAACGGAAATTATTATCTATGGCACTCCTCCCTCGAAAGTCGATTTTCGTAAAACCCATAATCTGCGGATCTCCACTGAACAGTAGAAACATGCATACTAAATTTCAAATCTGCATCCCTTACAGTTTTGAAGACCTAATAATTCGAGAGTAAGGGAATGAGAAAATAAGTCCCTTTATAATTATAATGCATATGGATTAAATTAATTACAGAATTATTATTATAATATAATAAATTAACTGCCACATATGAATGTAAAACACTAGTAGAGGTTTGCATATTTATTCTACAATGACTTCGCTTCAATAAATATGTATGTTATTTTTATGCAAGTAAATTCTTGTTAGAATCAAAACAAGCTATTCAGTCACCTTTTTTCTGAAGGAACTACTAATACTTGGAAAACATGTGACTCAATCTCACAGAATCAGAAAGATAAAAAAATGTGCAGTAACAATAAGGATAAAATTGGCAATTGCATGAAAACATTATTAAAAAAACACGAATAGAAGATGTAAAAGATTCAGTTGAGGAAGATATCGAAGGAACTGATAAAAAATTTTGTATCAATATAGTATATCAGAGTTGGCAAAATCATATAAATATCCCTGAAAATCTTTGTTGTTATCCAGCCGAAATGCGGTTAATAATTAAATGCTTTTGCCGAGGCAGCCACGGAGGCTATATTCTTCTTATCAGGAAGTAATCAATTCATGAAAATTTATAATTTTTTACAAAAGCAGTAGTTCAAGCAAAATTTAATTACAATTACACCGGGTGTGCTTCAGCCATCAACCTTTCGGTTAGCATCCAAACACGCTAGCTGATTACCATGGAGGTTCCATTCTTCTAAACAAGAAAGTAGTCAATTTATGAAAATTCATAACTTTTAAAAAAAAGTATTTCGGGCAAAATTTAATTCCAACGTCCCCGAGTGGTCTTGAAACACCAACCTTTCGGTTTACATCCGAAGGTGCTAGCCGATTACCACGAAGGCTCCATTCGACTAAAAGAAAGAAGTCAATTTAAGCGAGACTATAACGATTCACAAAAGATGCATTTTTGCATCAAATTTAATTACAATGCCCCCGGGTGGTCTTGAAATACCAACACATCGGAAAACAGCCGAACGCTCTAGACGATTTCGCCACGGAAACTTGATTCGTCAAATCAAGAAAGTAGTCAATTTAAGAGAATCTATAACTTATAACAAAATAATCATTTCAAGCCTAATTTACTGACAAAGCCAACGGATGGGTTTGAACTTCTTGAAAATAATAAATGAACGGCCTTGCGATTGCTTCACGACATTTGGATTCTTCTAATCAAAAAAGTGGTCAAATTATGATAATTTGTAATATTTCACGATAGAAGCATTTCGAAATTTTTTTAATTCTTACGCCCCCGAGAGTGGGCTTGAATTACAAATCATTCAGTGAGTGAGTGAATATTAAAGTTCAGCTACTGAGCGGAACTCTGTACAAGAGGGCTTTCGGCGACGGACCTCGTATTTTGAACCATGGTCAAGTGACGAGGATAACACTTTAGATGATATCCCCCTACCACACAACATCAACGGGAGGATGTTTAAGCTCTCGAAAGTTATAACCTGCATCGTTCCCCTACACTGCGGGTCTTTAGTGGTATTGCGCTCGAACTCATGACATGACTGCCATGATCCTGTACCTTGACCATTGGGCAACCGCAGCCTCACTAACCTTTCGGAAGCCAGCCAATTGTCTAGCCGATTGCTCCACGAAGGGGCTCAATTCTTCTAATCAAAAATATAGTCAATTTAAGAGAATTTATAAGTTTTCTCAAAAGAAGCATTTCGTGCCAGATTTAATTACATCTACCTAGGGCAGGGATGGCAAACCATTGGTACGCGTGCCATTGGTGGCTCGCGGCACAATATTTTGGGCACGCCACCAATCAAAATGGTTTGCATTTTAGTTCAGAAACTATATTATTACAAAAAAACCCAAACTTGAAAACAATTTCAAAGATAAAATTGTACATGAAAAACCTGACAAAGATATAGTTGTTGAAGAATTAATTTCCATAATTGATTCTTCAATAAAGGAGTTTTCAGTGAGATTTTCTCAGTTGAAAGAATTGTAAGAAATGCTCAAGTTTATTATGTACCCTGATCTGACATTATTCGATAAACTGAACTTGCTCCAATTCGATTCGTTGGAAATTGAAAAATTTGAAATGCAACTTATTGATTTCTAGTCTACAATGGTGTGCAAAAATTAAGGGCGAAGTCGAAAAATTAGCATATCAGCTGAACGAAGAGGCAGAGCGGACAGAAAGACGAATCAGGAGATTAAGTAAGGTGATGTACGGTAGCACATGCGCAGATATGCAGGTAGACGTAATGGGGGAGTGTCTGAGTAGTATAAAGCATGTTGTCGGTGTAAGATCAGTATTTCTGGCAAAGAGATTGCACGCCGTATAGCAGTTAAAATCACACCGAGTTGGTGCCTCAGCGAGAAATGGCGAATAATCAATCTGTTAGACGACATCTGGATGCTTTTACCCGAGGTCGAATCATTGGGAAGTTGGAGGAAGGCCGCAGTGTGACAAGTGTGGCTGCAGAGTTCGGAATTGCTCACAGCATCGTTTCAAACTACAGGAACACCTATCCGGGGGTTCAGTAGTGGTCGTCCACGAGGAACCACACCCGCAGATGACCGGTACATTGTCTTACAGGCCACAAGAAACAAGCGGCAGACAGCGGGAGAAATCGCTAGACACACGACACAGGCGACTGGACGACCGATATCGCGTTTTACCGTGGCCAGAAGACTGCACGGTGGTGGTCTTTTTGCACGACGCCCTGTACGGTGTGTACATTTAACGCCTGCCCATCGGAGAAGGCGTTCTCTGTGGTGCCGGGAACACCGTAATTGGAGAGACAATGAATGGGGACGAGTACTCTTTACAGATGAGAGCAGATTCAGTTTGAGTAGCGATTCTCATCGCATATTCATCTGGAGAGAGCGGGGAAGCCGCAATCATCCCTCGAACATCATTGAAAGGGACAGGTATGGAGGTCGTGGTGTTCTCGTTTGGGGAGGCATCATGCTCGGTAGTCATACAGACCTTCACATCTTCGAAGCAGGTTCAGTCAACGGGACCCGTTATTGTAACGAGATTCTTCTTCCATATGTGCGTCTTTTTAGAGGCACTATGGGTCTGCAGTTCCTTTTCATGGACGACAATGCACCATGTCATCGCACAGTAGCTGCCGAACAGCTCTTAGAGAGTGAGGATATTGAACGTATGGATTGGATCCGGATCTCAATCCCATCGAGCATGTATGGGATTTTTTAGGCAGACGCTTGGCAGCTCGTACCTTACCACCAGTAACGATTCGGGAGCTTCGATTGGCGCTGCAAGACGAATGGGCAGCAATGCCTCAACAACTCATTGACACCCTCATTCTCAGCATGGGCAGACGCTGTGAAACCTGCCTAGCACTCAGGGGAGATCATATCCCCTACTAAAGGCCGGATGTTTCTTGCTGGACACCCATCACAGGGATGTTTTGGCCTTCAGTCGCATTGCGCTCCATGCTACTTTTTCAATAAAGCTTCTTTTTATCCCTCTGATTTCTCTTTTAGTAAGTGTTGCTTACATATTACACATGTCCTTACGTATTGGGGATCTTACGGTATTAAATGTGTTGATCTGGAAAGCTTTTGTACAAAGTTATATTGAAAAAACCGTCTCGTCCTTAATTTTTGCATACCAGTGTAGTTCAGTATGGATTCAGAAATTATTGATTGAAGCAAGAAAAAGTTGGAATTGATTGAAACAGAAATATTAACAAGCAATATAAGTAAAAATGCCATTAACGAAACTTTGAAAACATGGAATTCGATTCCAGACACATTTGACTGTTTTAAGAAGCTAGCTTGTGCTATTTTAACCATATTTTCACCTGTTTATGCTTGCCAGTGATTATTTTCAGAGATGTGTGAATAACATTAAAAACTCACTAGAAACCGTTTGGTAGATGAATTCAATTTAACATGCATTCTGCTAAAAGTAACATTTTACAATGCTAATATAAGTTATTTGTCATGTATATATAATCTGCAACACAACAGAAGTCACACTAATGTTACTTATATTTAATTACACGTATAACTGAAACATTTACTACTATACAGTGCAAAATGTATATTTTCGTAGTAAATAAAGAATTTTTTAGTGTGGGAATTTAGTTTTATTATTTTCAAAATTACCTTAAAATCAAAATTATTTGATGGCACCTCATTAAACAAAGAAGAAATGACACATTGATCCAAAAAGGTTCGTCATCCCTGACCTAGGATGAGCTTGATCCCCAACCTCTCGGTTAACGGCCGAACGCGCTAGCTGATTGTGCCAGGACGGCTCGATTTTTCAATCAAGAAAGTAGTCAAAACATAAAAATTTAACTTTTCACAAAAGAAGAGATTCGCGCAAAATTTAATTACAATATCCTCGTGCGAACTTGAACCGACAAACTTTTGTCGAACAGCCGAACATACAAGCCGATTGCGCAACGACGGCTCGAATCGCCTTATCAAGAAAGTAATCAAATTATGAGAATTTGTAACTTTTCACAAAAAAAGCATTTCTTGCAAAATTTCGTTATAACGCCCTCCAGTAGGACTGAATCTCTCGCCAACCTCTCGGTAATCAACCGAATGCGCTGACCAATGGACTCGATTCACCTGACGTCACAGTCACATGACACAAGCTGTAAACCAATAGCCATGTGCTTCATTCGACTGAGTATTTAGCCGCCATTTTCAGAGATTTGCACATCTTCTATCGTATAGCAAAATAAGATACTGTAACGTATTAAATTGTGATAACGCAAAAGGAATGTCGACTGTAGGTCAAACACCTTTTCAGGGTTTCCGCTAAAGAACCCATATTTATTTAAAAAGTGGTTACAAAACGTGGGCAGAAAAAATTTCAAACCAGCTAAGCATTCCTCAGTATGTTCCGATCATTTTGAAGAAGCATACTTTATGTATCAGCTTCTCACCAACAGAAGGATATTGAAACCAAATTCAGTTCCCACAAAATTCTGTTTTTCCGAGCCACCATCTAATCAAATTTTGCAGAGAAGTAATGAATCTTTAGTGTCCCAGAAATTAAAAGATGTTCCAAAAGACATTTAGACTGAAATGCGAGTACTTTTTAATTATTTCATTTTCAATACTTTTTGTTTTTATCAAATACGCCGACAATATTTCAAGTTTTAAAAAGAGTGATATATTTTCTGAGCATTTCGAATTTGAAGAATTTTAATTTTGCAAACGAAAAGAAACACACAGATTAGGGTACCACTTCTGTGATCTATTCTGAATGCTCTGTAACTGGTGAGTAAGTATGCAGTTGATGACCATCGGGGTTTTTTTTGTCATTTTAAGATTATTTTCAATAATAACTATGGACAAGTTCTACTTTGTAAACAACAACATTAACCTGAAACCCAACAATACTTCCGGTGTAATGTTCAGCATCTTTGCAAAAATACCTTGTAAACTTTTTTGATTCATTTAGAGCAAGGTTGACACAATTGTTTTGCTTATCGCTGTTTTTCGCCACTAATGGAATGATTAAAATCAGAGCATCTATTATTGGTCTCTTTGATTTTTTGTTTTATTGTTTATCGAATGAAAAGTAATGACAAGTTTTTTTGGAATTTTTTTAAAATAATTGTGTTTGTTAGATTTTATATTATTTAGAATATAATTAGATACTGCATGTGTACTTATTTTTACATATAAAACTTCATTATAGATATTGTATTACATTTTTTCCTATTTAACTAAAGAAAATAGTTATAAATATGTAAAAGTACTTATTTTCATTTTGTTAATTTTTTGGCCAGTTTAAGATTAATCAGTGTGTTTAATTTCTGAATTACATGCACATATTTCACCTTAATGACTTTTTTTATAGTAAAAAGTATTGATAAATACATAGAAAATGCAATTAAGTATCTTCTTTATTCTTACTTTACTGTTGAATTAGTTAGTGTATTTAATTCCTGAGAGAGAGAGAGAGAGAGAATTGTCTCATCCACATCAAATCCAAATTCTTTCTTGTACTTAAAAAACTAACGTTTGAAAAATTTTCATTTCAATTTTGTTTAATTTTACGTGAATAAAGATTAATTATAATTCAGATTAGCAATAATTTTTAATAGTTATTTAATCAGAATTCTAAATCTATAATATGTATTCTATTTTATAAATCATATCATGTTTAGAAAAATAACAATATATGTATATTAATATCTTAAATTATATAATTTGTAGATAATGTCGAGTGATAAGGAATTGGAAGCAATATCAAAGGCTAGATCTGATGAAAAATCAACATGCAATGGGAACAAACTTTCCGATCCATTTGTTCAGAGAGACAACAAAACATGTATATAATAAAAAGCTGTTGTTTCCAATCACTTTTGGAGACATTTATATGCACTTTGTGGAAAAAGAATGTACTTGTAACAGGGTGAAAAAAAGGGAAATTAAAAAAGTTAAGATGCATTGTATTATGTATTGAGTAGGAAAGTTGACTAAGAAAATTAAATTCATTCCTGTATATTGTAATTTAAATATGTCTATCATTTTGTACAGTCAAAATTCCCTCACGGGTGGCTGCTAAGAGAGGAAATCACTGCAAAATAGTATGGGAAAATGACTACAACCTAAGGAGGATGAATCCTTTATTTAACAAGATGAAATATCTAGATTATACTGAACAGCAAAGGAGAACTTCTTTTTCCTACGTCTAAAGCTTAGCGTCCCTAACGTCCGTCTGCGTATTTTCACGTGTGTCCTTTAGTCGGACATTCCTGACGGGGTGTGACGTCAGTGTGGACTGCTCCACCCTAAGTACAGGGGGAGGGGTTGTCCATTGCCCATATCCAACCCTACATCGGCCATCATGACCGGGAAGGCGACCTCGCCTGATTATATACAATGATAAAATGTACAGATACATAGTAATGAAATATTAAAAATGTACACAGTTACACAGTAGATGAAAGAATTATACACAACACAAAATATCATCAAAGAAAAAGTACAAAAATACTGAAAATAAACAAATTTAAAGTAATATTTCATAAATAGAAAAAATTTCATACATTACCACTGGAGTAAAACAAATCATGTTAACGATACAAATAAGATCAAGTCTAAAATAAGAATTTGGAATAAGGAACAGGAACATATTGGAAGCAAGATGCTCCTATTTCTAAACACTTAAATTTGTACTAAAATGAAATAAGAAAATGTTAGAGTTATTCAATAAAAATGGTATCAAAATAAATAAATAGATAAAAAGTCTGTTGTTAATGTCCATAACGTAAGTCTTTCACAGGAAGAAAAATTGTGAACAGTTTTTAATGGAGAAATCAAGTAGAGTTAGTTTGGTTTGGCCAAAGTTTCATGAATTCTGCACAAGTAGACGTTTTTGATGGTCCGTCGACAAAATCACACTTTTCTACGTCATAAGTGTCATTGTGCTTGACTTTTGTAACTTTGTATGGTCCGAGGTATTTTTGCTTAAGTTTCAAGCCTGGACCAAACTGAGTGCGTTTAATTGCTACTAGGTCATGTAGTTGATATTTATGAGCTTGTCTGCGCCGGAGATTGTACGTGCGGCGATTCTCATCTTGAACTTTGTAGATTTGCTTTTTACAGTAATCTTCAAATGCGGAGGAAGTAAATGCGGATCCTTTATCAGTGATAATCCTAGCGGGGTTTCCGAAGACATGTCTTTGGTTTTCTAATCGATTTATAACTTCTGCAGCGTCCGTAGATCTAGTGGGATACAGCCATGTAAATTTAATGAATGCGTCAATCACTGCAAAAACATGCTTATATTTGACCCAAAATATTATACCCAAATGATCTAGATGAAATGTATGGAGTGGTAAATCGTTTTTTTCTATCGGGTTAAGCGTGCCATCTTGTTTACCACGTTTCCGGTTTGTGAGAATGCATGTAACACAGTTTTGAATGCATTTTTCAACTTTGTCTTTAAGTCGTGGGATGTAAAAGTCTTTGCTAACTAAATCTTGCGTGCGTAGAACAGCAAAATGTCCACGTTCATGTGCAGTTTTAATGATGTTAGCTTGCATTTCGTCAGGTACCACTAGTAAATCGGTGCCATTGACTGTTTTGTAAAGAAGCTTGTTTTTTACGATATAGTTGTCATGCGGCGTTGTTTCTAGAAGCATCTTTATTGTTGTTATTTGGTCATCAGCCTGTTGTGCTTTGAGAAATTGAAGATGAACACTATTTTGGATTAGCATACAATGTGGAGGTCGACTGAGAGCATCCACATGAGCCATCTTTGAGCCTGTACGGTGTTCTATTGTATAATTAAATTCTTGGAGATAAAGTGCCCATCTGGCTATCCTGGGGTTAAGCTCTTTTTTACTTAGTGTTTTGACGAGGGCGTCACAGTCAGTAATAATTTTGAATGATGTTCCTAGTACATATATGCGAAACTTTTTAAGTTCTTCGACCACTGCAAGGACTTCTAGTTCAAAACTAGTGTACTTTCTTTCATGGTCTGATGTCTTTTTTGACATGTAGAATACAGGGTGAAACTGGTTGTCATGTATGGATTTTTGGAGTAGGACTGCACCCAAACCATCGATTGACGCGTCAGTGTGAATCTCAGTGGGAGAATTTTGGTTAAAAATATTTAAAACGGGCTGTTGGGAAAGTAAGTATTTTAATTTTTGAAATGCTGTCTGTTGTTCAGCATAAAATTGGAAAAGGGAGTCTTTACGAAGGAGGTCATTCAAAGGTTTTGCTATAGTCGAATATGAGGGTAAAAACTTTCTAAAATAGCCAGTAAGACCAAAAAATCGGCGATTAATAGTTTTAAGATCAGGATAATTAATAACAGCTTTAGTTTTTGAAGGGGAAGGAAACAATCTACCGTTTTCTATAATATGGCCAAGAAACTCAATTGTATTATGTAAAAATTAACATTTTTTAAAATTTATTTCAAGTCCGTAATCACAAGCTACCTGTAGAACAATTTTTAGATATTCAAGGGCTTGGGACTCATTAGCAGCGAGAATAACGACATCATCCATATATGGGAGAACAATACTTTTCGAAATTAGATGTCGGAAAATGGCATTTATGTACCGCATAAAGGTGGAAGGACAAGTACTCAGTCCAAAAGGCATTCGTCTAAATTGATACTGACCATTGTGAGTAACAAAACTAGTAAATTTACGGGTCCTTTCATTTACCGCGACATGGAAAAATCCATTTTTTAGATCTAGAGTAGTAAATATTTTAGCATTTTGGAGACAATCTAAAATATCGTCAATTAAAGGAAGAGGATAGTTATCTTTAATAAGTTTGCGATTTAAGCATCTATAATCAATGCAAACTCTTGATTTCCCGTCTTTTTTCTTTACTACCACAACTTGACTAGCGTAAGGGGATGAACACGGCTCAACAATTCCATTTTTAACCCATTCATCAACTTGAGCGTCCACTATATCTCGTTCAGCAAATGGCAAATGTCGGGGCTTATGAAATATCGGTTCGTCGTCGGTGAGAGCGATATCAAGCTCAATGTTTACAGTTTTTGTTTTTTTTTAGGCGTGAATGTCGATAGCAGTTGTTCGACTTCAGCTCGATTATGTTGAGAAACATTTGGACCGATATCAAATGTGGGTGAACCGTCAGAAATCGTCATAATAAAATTTTCATTTGCATTATCAGAAGGCCTTAAAATTTGTGCAAATTTTACGCCTGTAGGCGATATATTTAGATGTGCTTGTTTAATTACGTCACAACCGACTATAAGGTCATAATTTGTACAAGAATTTGGTACAACAGAAATAGTTACAGGAACAATTTGATCATCGATAGTTATTTCAGAATCAAAAGTTCCTATCACATTAATTCGCGAAAAACCAAAACCTGTTAATAATGTGTTGGTTTGTTTCAGTGGCGGTGCATCTATATTTATGTAAGTAGAATTTCTTAATAGTGTTAAATTGCTGCCTATGTCTACTAACCCGTTAAGTTTACGGCCAAAAATTGTTACGTCTTTACACATATTAATAGGAGAAGGCAATTCATGCACATCATTTACACCAGAAGGTGGTGTAAAAGTGTTATTTAAATTAGCTCGTCGGCATTCAAATGATTTGTGACCATAAAGATTACATGAGAGGCATCTGGGGCCACGTGAATGATTAGGACAAGATTTTGATAGATGACCTATATCATTACAATTAAAACAACGTTGGGGATTTTTAGCTGTGTCGGAAACGTTAAATCTTGTGGATTTTCGTTGGAAGCTTTGTTGATTAAATTCGCGTCCTCGGCTTTCATATGAATGACGAAAATTCGGTGAATTAGAGTTATGTATTCCCATGTTTTTAATGACAGTTTCATAAGTACGTAATTTCTGCTTATATTCGGAAAATGAGGTTGCACCATAGAGGATTATTTTATCTGAACGAGGCCCAACAATTCCATTAATTACGTACTGGATAATTGATGCTTCGTCAATTTTTGAATCACATCTATTTGCTAATTCACGCATGGAATTAAAATATTGCATTAAAGTCTCGGTTTTATACATTTTCCTTTTTTCTAATTCACGGTGAATTTCTATTGAAGTGACTGAATCCGAAAATTCTTCAATTAAAGCTTTTTTTGAATGACTCGTATGTATTTAAATTTCTTTGTGAAAAAAGAAATGATTTAGCAGTTTCACATACTAGACGTTTCGCGAAAATCAATTTTTGAGAAGAACTGATAGCTGGGAATAAATCAAAATTTTCTTCAATATCGCGAAAGAAACTATTTACAGAATAAAAATCTTCCCCGGTAAATTTTCTACTAGTCGCCGAAATATCCCGCAATAAAGTCCAAAACTGGGTATTCATCTCTGTAAGGGAAGCATCGTTTGAATAGGGAGGAAAAGTATTTTGTGTACAAAGAGATGAAACGTTTTGATGTGCCGACATGAAAGAATAACCTTGAACGCTGGGTAGGGGAGAATTACTGACCGGATGTTGTTGAAAAGGGGAGTGCTGGTCTGTCCCTTCCGATGAAAAATTCCTGTCTTACGTGATTCGTTTTTGAAACGTGGTTTTTGAAACTACGTTTTCGCCTTCAGAAAAGGATGCCTCGGAATTATTTAATGTTAGTTGGAATTCATCTAAGTTCGTCAAAGCTTTAAATATACTATTGCATAAATTTTGCTCATTTGTTTCTACGTCTAAATGCAATAAATTAGCGACTGAGATAAAATCAGGCAATGAGAATTCGGTTAAAATTTTTTCTTTGTGTTCTTCAACTCTAAACTCTTTAGGGAATGTAGAAAAATTTCTTATTTTATTTCACGAAGAACGGTCAAATTCGGTGAATCCTAATATAGAATTTAATGTTTTTACAGCACGAGTTGTACCACATTTCAACGAATTAGCAATTATAGGAATATCGCCTAATTTAATATTTTTACAGGACATCTTAATATACAAAATTAATCACTTCGAAAATTTATAGACGGTGCAAGGTTGTAATCAAAATTTCCCTATCACACTCTGAGTTAAAACTACTAAATACAGTAATTTTAAAGCCAAAATAAACAAAAAAAAAATACGTTTAATTAAATTTTGCCTACCTGGGGTTGGGGAGCAGTCCGTACAATAAATCCAAAACCAGTTGAGGCACTATAGGAATCCAAGAAAAAGAAATTCCAACAGCAACACGTTTTTACGCTTTTTGCAATGTAGCGTCCACTGAAGAAAATATTAACGTCTTTAAAAATTTTCTCTCTCGTCTAGAGGAGATTTTCCTTAATATGCAAGAGAAAGGTCGAGCCCCCGAAATATGGGAAAATGACTACAACCTAAGGAGGATGAATGCTTTATTTAACAAGATGAAATATCTAGATTATATACTGAACAGCAAAGGAGAACGTCTTTCTCCTACGTCTAAAGCTTAGCGTCCCTAACGTCCGTCTGCGTATTTTCACGTGTGTCCTTTAGTCGGACATTCCTGACGGGGTGTGACGTCAGTGTGGACTGCTCCACCCTAAGTACAGGGGAGGGGTTGTCCATTGCACATATCCAACCCTACAATAGCAAGTTTGGATAGCGATTATGAGAAGAAGCACAGACTGGATAGTGTCAATGAACCAGCTCTCTTGTACTTTTAAAGAATATTAGTATGCATGTAATTAAATTCATTAGTTTTGTAATGCTGGACTTAGTCTTTAAATTCTGTCAATGACAGATTTTTTATAAAAGATTGAGATTGAATTTTGCTAACTGCTTAATGAAAGTTTATATGTACATATAAATAGATTTCTAGATATAAAATGAAATAAAAACATTTTTAAATAAATTTATTTAGTCATCTTCATAAATAAGACAAAGATAAATACACTATTAATTACAATAAATCAAGATTATATAATATTAATTTACAACCATTTTGAACAATACAATGGCATTACTTGCATATATTGGAATAATATATTTTTTATTTGTAAGTATTTGACGTATTTTTTAAGTTATTATTTGTCAAGTTTGAATATCATCAACTTGACAGCGGACCTTCCCTTTTTGTGGTGAGTAGTCTTCTTCAATCTTGACCATTGGATATTTAAAAATATTGCTTACTTGCCAATATTTTGAACTACTCAGTGTTTATTTACTATTTAAGCTACATATTTTTCTATTTGTAATTGTTTGAATTACTTACTGTTTACTTGTAATTATTTGAATTACACACTGCTTATTTTCAGTGACTAACACAAAAGTAGAATTTAGGAGTTCAAATCTCTCCCATAGAACTAAAGATTTTTTAATTTTTAGCACAAATATCACGCCTAGATGCTTTCCTAAACATTTTTTTTTGAAATATAACTTCTCCCATGAAAGTAGTGTGTATACACCACTGTTTAATTTCATTTATTTTAACTATACAATTCTTTGAATTGCACAAAGTTAATATGTTGTTACTTCAAGCAGTGCTATTATAACAATTTAAATTGTATAGTGTTGATCTGCATAAAGTTTTTATTTGCAATTATTTGAATAGCACATTAATTCTTACTTTGTATCTAAGATGTAGTTTGCATTATGATATCACATTTCTATGTCGAAGTTCCTTTATTTTGAAATATTCTAATTGTATCAATGCTAATTATGCCAACCCATTGATATGTTTTTGGTAAAATTAAGGATTGGTATGTCTACACACATGTGCACACAATAGATTACTAGAAATTTTATTTGAAATTTTCATCGCAGCAGTATTTCGAATTTTTAATTTTGTCACAATAGTTTTTCATGAAAAATTTTAATTATAAGACACTTTTCCTTACAAAGAAAACTGTTTTGGAAGCAATGCCAAAACATTATTTTGTTTGAGAATAAAGATTATAGAGTGATCATTGACTGTACAGAATTTCCATTTAAAAAACCCAACCGTCCTTTACAGCAACAAATGACATTTAGTCATTACAAAAACTGTAATACTTTATAATAGGTATTATGTCTTCAGGGGCTATCTGCTTTGTATCACATTTACATTGCGGCAAAATTTCAGACAAGGAACTTTATCTTTAAAGTAAACCAATGGATCTTCTTGAACTAAATGATGTTGTTATGGCTGATAAAGGGTTCTTAATTGAAGAAGAGTTAGACAAAATTGGTTGTAAATTAAAAAGTCCTCTTTTTTTCAAAGATAACATTCAATTTTATGCTTCTGAAACTGTTAGTAACTGCAAATTGTCTGACAAGCGAGTTACTGTGGAAAGGGCTGTTTCAAGAATCAAGCAATATAAATATTTTGAAGGTGCTCTTCTATATGAAAGTTTATACAATGTTGACAGTGTATTTATTATAACATGTTTGTTGTGTAATTTTCATGACCCTTTAACAGATGTAACACAAGGAAGCTCTTAATATAATGTTTCACTTTAACTTTATACTTATTCTATGTATATATACAAATATTGAAACTAATTAATCGAGAATTGAATTCCAAATATGGTAATAAATTAAGGCATTAAAATTTTCAGATTAAAATGTGTGCATAATGAAATATAAATTTGTGTCCATATATAAAATATAAAAGTCCCGTTCCTCCTTACATGATCAAAATAAAAAAAACTCATTTTTGAATCTATAATTCTCTTACAAAAAAATAAAAATTGCAATATATTTGTGTGGTATTTATAAACACAACATTTTTTTTCAGAGTCTGAATGTGGTATAAACCTATCATACAAATGTAGAAATTTTTTTACTATATATAACAAATATACATTTATTGATCTTCACACAATTTGAAAATTTATCATTAAAGATTAGACTTATTTTTGCATAAATATAAAAGTCTGAAAAAAGACTCATGTATATTGATATTATCCTGCTTATAAATCCTGAATGAATTTGTTGTATTGAGTTAGTTACAAGTATTAACTCAAGAAGCGAACTTGGAGCAATTGTATATTTATCGCGAATTAGGATCATGAAACGCAGTAATAATAGAATTTTTTTAAGTTTACTTTTTATCTTTAAAGTACTAAAATATAGTACTACAATATATTATCATGTAGTTTGGTACATCATGAAAGTATTCAGTTTTATCTGCAATACTTGAATTCAAAAGTCTAATTGCATTATCAGCTGAAGGTGATGCATCATTTTCAATAGTGTTCTATCTTTTCAAAATATTGTTTCTACTCAAGCAAAAATTAATGATAAAGCTTCTAAGTTATATAAACAATTTTTAAAACAGTAATTGGCCTTGAAATCAATATTAATTAAGTAACTATGAGAATTTAAAGCATAATCAAACAGAAATGCTTTTAGTAATGTTAACTGAAATTATAATCACGTCACTGAAAGAGTCGATTTTGCTGGAAAAATATTTTTCATTCAATTTAAGAGTGGAAAATTGCTTTAAAATGAAACCAAAACCTAAGCTGTGGCCTTAAAATAGTATGATTTGTACCAATACATTGTGAAGGCTTTATAAGGATATCTGTTTTAAAATACTATCATTTGGCACTTTGATAGTCTTAGTAATTATCACCTATAAATGTTTGAAATTTATTTTTTATAAATCATTGTCTCCTTAGTTAAAAAAAAAGAAACGAATCATACAGCTAGTTTAAATTTGTAATTACAATTTATTTAATATGCATCATTTATCAACATTTAATTTTAATATTATATGATTATAATACAAGTGAAGCATATGAAAATTTTATTTTTAACTAAGAAATTCATTTTAATTTATAAAATGCATTTTTCATATTCTGTTGAAAGACTATCAGCGGCATTGCTTCATTATGTACTCATGAAGAGTATTTTTCTAAGATGTATGCCAAAAGAGTTTTTTTGTCAGTTTCAATCTTTATTTGCATTAATATGGATAGATAAAATTTAAACATTGTTAGCTGTATACCAGTTTTGAAA
>BMAU01012832.1:0-19234 GCA_019973935.1 Trichonephila clavipes
AAGTCAAAGTTTTACAGGAAAGATTTAATAGACGAACTTAAAATTTTTGGCATGTCTTCCCGACATCACATAGATGATTTTATGCGTGGCCGAATTATTGGAAAGATCGAAGAAGGGCGAAAAATAACAGATGTTGCCAGGAGTTCGACATCGCTCACAGCGTTGTTTCACGGCTGTGGAAGTCATTTAAAACTACTGAATGTGTAGTAGACGGCACGGGGGAGGTCGTGTTAGAAGTACGACGCCTGCAGAAGACAGATATATCGTCCTATCAGCAAAAAGGAACAGGCGCACCACAGCTCAGCAGGTGGCAAATCAGTTTCTTGCTGCCTCAGGAAAGCAGATCTCCCGAAAAACTGTTGCCAGACGTTTGAGGGGAGGAGAACTATACGCACGCAGACCTGTTGTGTGTGTCCCATTGACCAGACAGCACCGTACTGCCCGTTTGCAATGGTGTCGTGAGCATCACAATTGGACTGAACAGGACTGGGCATGCGTACTATTCTCAGATGAGAGTAGGTTCAGTCTGTCATCGGATTGTAGACGCCAACTGATCTGGCGCGAGAGTGGTACTGCTTATCGTCCAGAAAATATCCAGGAAAAGGACCGATATCCGACATGCAGTATCATGGTGTGGGCCGGCATCATGATCAATGGCCGCACGCGCCTACATGTGGTTGCGAATGGGACTATGACGGGCCAACGATACATTGATGAAGTTCTACTTCCTCATGTTCGTCTCTTTCCGTGGAGCTGTCGGTGATAAATTTGTTTTTATGGACGACAACGCAACATGCCATCGAACACTCGCTGTTCAGGATTGTCCAGACAGCGAGGGTATTCAACGTCTCGTATGGCCAGCGCGTTCTCCAGATCTAAACCCCATTGAAAATGTGTGGATGCTTTGGGAGGCAAGTTGCTGGTCGAAACTATCCTCCGACAAACAAGAACACCCTCATCCGTGCACTCACAGAGGAATGGGATAAATTGCCTCAACAGCTGCTGGATAATGTTGTTGCAAAGTATGGTACGACGTGTGGAATGTTGCATCACACTCCACGGTGGACATATCCCGTACTGATACCTTTCTTTAAGGTGCCTGCTGACTTTTAGAAGCATTGTTCCATTTCTCCGTACGCAGATCAAGTGAACATTTTTTTTTCTTTCAGATGTTTCACAGCTTTTGTACTTTCCAGAACAATAAATATTCTTTATTCTATTGTCTGAACAGTGTGGCAACTATATTTTTTATCCTACTAGGCCTCATGTCTCGCTTTAATGGTATGCTACATAGCAATTTGTGATCCGTCCTTAGCAATTGTCCAGCAGTGTATATACAGGTAAAAATATTATTATAATAGAAGCTTTTTTCTCACAAAAGAAGAAAATTTGGAAAAAAAGACTATTCTAAGTTAATGTTTTGCCAAAGTATTGCATTTTATTAAATTTTTTGTCAAAATGTCCTCAAAACAATTTTATGCATATATTCTAATCTAGTGACATCAAATATCATGAAAATTATCCATTTATGCTTTACAAATCCCGGTTCCGGAACGTAGTCGGATACCTTAATACACCTTACAATATAACAATGAAATTTTTAAAAAGTATAACAAAATAAATTTATAATATGTGTTTAAATAAAATATTCAGTTTTAAAAGACCGAGTGATAAGAATTAGATACTTTAGTTGCATAATTTTTATGCAGAATGTGAACTCCATTTAGCAAAACACATTTCTTTGGATTATAATTTTCTCTTACGAGTTTTTTTTTAGACTTTTGAAACTCTAGGGCTCCGTGGAACACAGTTTAAAAGACCCCCGATGTAATGGGTGTAGTCAGACTCACCTATTTACTCAAATGTTGAGTTCGAGAACAGTTTACTTCTCTAAAATATTTAAACATGAAGGGAAAAAAGGTGCTTACATCGTTATAGACATCAAAATAAGCTTTCATATCTTACTTCAAAAGATTTTATGTCCTATAAATAGCAAGCATTTATGGAAGAATACAGATAATATAAATGGAAAGAACTATGGGGAAGTCAGTCTCCGTCAAGTTGGCCAATAGGCTCAGATAGATGGATTGTTTATGTGAGACAGCATAGAACTCAAAGTAGCCTACTTTGCACACCGGTTTGTCTTTAGAAAGAAATGCATTTCCATGCATGAAAAGCTTTTAGAAGATTATAAAAATTTCGATAGTATAAAAGCTCTTTCTTTTACATATGTAATGCAAATAACAAAAAAGATCGTATTTGACAAACAGTTCGAGCATATACTATGCTTACTATAAGAAATATCTATACTGATATATCTGCACATTTCTGTACTATAAATGGTAAATGATGTACTTGAAATGGGAATATATAAGGGATGTTTTTGAATTAATACAGCCTCCACTACCTAAATAGAAATTCATTTTGTTTCTTTGCAAGAAAAGTAAGATTCTGGTTTATACTTTTAAATAGGCTACGATGGCCTAGAGGTAGCCTGCCCGCTTCGAAAGGTCAAGGGGCTGCGGGTTCAGCCCTGGCTGAATTCTATAAATTTTCTGTATGCGAAAATTACAGGTACGCAGGTCATATGATTATGTAGCATGCAAAAAGCTCCTTTGAGCATTCATTCGGCTCCGGTACTCTCAGCAAAAATTAAATAATGACAATGCTTAGCATCTAGCGAGAGTTTGAATTGATATAACTCAAACTCTAGTGGTAGCGGTAGCCGCCACTAGATGGTGCCAGCAATGAAATGGTTTCCACTCTTCGGGGGAACTTGACTTGTCAAAACAATTAGGAAACTAATGTAAGAACAGTAGAACGTCGTTTATCCTAACGTTTATTATCCGGAGCGTCAAATATCCGGAACAGGTTTTTTTTGTCAACTGCATGTGTACTGTATATGAATACGTTTACGAACATTGCAATGCTCAACTGTTGTTTGGCGTGAGGCCAAAAATGACGGGATAACCCAAGATCAGGAATATTCGGGGAATTTCAGTTGTGTGATTTGCAACATCTATGCGGAATATTAGCCAGTTTGTTTCCAACTGAGGGGTGTATACGTGCTGTTTGTTGAGTTGTCAACTGTTATGGCTTCAAATTCAAAAAGAAGAGCAACGTTTTGAACATAAAAGACAAAACTTGAAAATATTAAACCGTCTCGCAAAGGAGAAAGTGGAGCGTCTCTAGCACAGTTTTTATAATGTTGGAAAGTCAACAATTTCTGACATAAAAAAAACAACTGAGAAACCATTTTAAATTTTTGCATCAAAACTTGACTCAGAAGATAGTTCGAAGAAAAGGAACCTATGAAGGAGCAAAACGATATTGTTCTAGATCATGCACTCTACTTGTGGTTTTCACAAAAGGAACAAAGGGGACCCAATATCGGCCTCTATTGTGCCAAAAGCTAGAAATCAGGACGACATTTTTGCACCTATTTTGATTTTTCTTCCAAACACGCTTCCTCATGAGATTATTTTCAATTTTCGTATAGTGCCCAGTTTCATATACTGCATGGATTACATTCTGTTTTCTGTTATCCGAACAGTGTCCGGTCCCAATTGATTCGGATATAAACGACGTTCTACTGTATTAATAGTAATTTTCATTAAAACCTGATATTTCAAAAGGAGTTTTTAGTTATTTATTTTTTAAAACTTCATTGTTAAGTTAGAAAAGTGCTTAAACGGTGTCATGTGGCAACATATTAAACCAATGTCTTGTGTAATGTGTTCCCAAATGAGACATTTAAGTATCACGTGACATAAGCACAACTCTAGCTGAAATCCATTTGTATTACTTAATACAACAGTAGAAGTGTAAATACACTATTGGTCACTAAATTTGGAACACCTTGAAAAAGTAATAACCCAAATTCGCAAGAAAAAAAGGTGGCGGGATATGAAAATGATGTCCTTTATTTAATCTCTTTCGAACGATGCAAAAGGGAGAAATGGCACTTCAAACTATGTGTAAGAGAAAGTCTAAGCAGGGGTGTTTCATTCAGAAATCGCATTTGAATGCTGTTTCTTTGTGAAAAGCTAGTGTTACGTTACAGTTACGGTTAATGTTAACATACAACAGTGGAATGAACAGTAAGTGGAACTTAATTGTAACTATTTTTCATATCTTGCCAGCGAAAAATATTCGAAGAAAATAGGTTGTTTCCAGACGATTGGCAATTTGACTATTTTGTAGTGAAAAACAAGTATGGAGATCGGTAATTATTTGTTTTGCCACGAAAGTGTTGTATTTAAAAAATATCAATAAACTGGAATCATTCAATGAGACTTTTTCTCGAAGATCTCTTTCAACAGGGTATAAACAGGCTTTCTTGAATAATCTTTGCAACAGCAGAAAGTGTTTTTTCAGTGGTAATATCACAGTGGTAACAAAGATCTCCTATTAAGAGTTTGTTATATTATTGGTAATCATATATATGAAATTGTTTACTGTTGCAAAAATTGTGAAGGAGTGTTTCTTAAATGCATCTAAATTAGTGTTAGTGACAAAAATATTAGGTGTACAACTTTGCTTCTGCCGTTTTGCAACAGATGACTGTAGCGGTAAGTGGTAGTCGAAATAAATAGATCATAGATGTCATACAATAAGCTTAGGTATTTGTACACATAACGCCATCGAAATATTAGTCGATTTGTGTCTGCATCATAAAGTTATTCTCGATTAAACATGTCAGCTTACGAGCCAAATTCTCGTCATTTGCGGGAGGTTTTGATTTTCTGCTTTAATATGAAGAAATCTACGGCTGAGGCTCATCGAATGCTTTCAAATACCTATGGTGAGTCCGCTATTAGTGAAAGAACGTGCCGAGAGAGGTTTCAACGCTCTTCAAGAACGGTGATTTTGACGTCGAAGACGAGCATGGCATTTGGTGGGACCAGCTCGACGTAATGTATTATGAGTTGTTAAAACCGACTGAAACAATCACAGGCGATCGTTATTGAACGCAATTATTGAATCATAAATGTATAATCAGTTTTTTACAATAAAGCCTCGTATTTCGGAAAAAAACGGCAGAAGCAAAGTTGTACACCTAATAAAAAACATCAAAAAGAATATTTAAAAAAGGCAAAATAGGAGTTATATTATTTTGATCCCTGTTCCACATTTTAAATTTCTAATATTATCTTCGTCTTAATGCACTCTCTCCTCTCCCAATTAACTTCATGTTCCGGCCCGCGTGAAATAGCTGACATTTGTATGCTGCTCAGCAGAAAAAAAAGGTTAAGTACCCTTGTTTTAGAGCATTCCTGATTGTGCATGCAGAATCACAATGGATGCATCCGTACTAGGAGACACTGAAGAAAACGTTCATGACCCGCTGCTTGTATTTGATATCATCACGTACGCAGCTTGAACCTCGTATGAGAATGAAAGAGACTTTGATTGCACGACACAAACAACTTCTCTTCGCTTAATTCAAATGTATATATTCTCAGCCAAAAAATACACATACTAGTGACCTATTTTATGATATCACATTGTTTTTATAAATGTATGAACCATTTTATTTACGAATATTTTAAAAATTGTAATTAATATCATTTATCATAATGACATTCCGAACGAAACGTGAAAACTGAAACATTGTAAAAGTCTATTTATGAATACATTGAAGTTATATCCAAATATGGAAATCAATAAAAAAAGCTTTCAAAATATTTTAGAAAAATAAACACAAAATGAATATATAAGTGATGCTATACTATTGCTCGGACTGCGTTAAAAGAAAAATAAATATAAAGTTTACTACAGTTTGGAATATCAACATATCTTTCTTCATACTAGATGAATAATTCATAAGAATTTCCTGTTTGTGAAATGTATACTATTTTATATGACTGCGTAAGTATTGACTTGGCGATTTGACATATGCGCTATCATCTCTAAGTGAAAAAGTTTCTGATTTCTAGAACATATAAAAATGTAAACATGTTTGATATATTTGCCGGTGATATTAATAGTTTCTCTTTTGGAAGAATTTACAAGAATGTACAAAACATTCTATGAATAAATCCGACAATGATTACTTCTAATGTTCTTAAAATGATTTAAAAAGCAAAGATTTTTAATTTTTATTTTAATTATTTTCGTAATTATCAAAATAGTAAAATAATATACTTTAGAATTATTCATATATATATATATATATATATATATATATATATATATATACATATATATATATATGCATATATATATATATATATAAAAGAAGTGTCCCGTGACTTAACGATAAGAGGGTGATAACCTTAGTGAAAAAATCATCGTAAAATTGTGAAATTTGCAGTTGCAATAGCTACTGATGTGCTGGGAGGTGAACATTCACCAAAATGTACTGGTCCTCACTTAATCAAGTACTAGGTAATTTTTTAAAACTTATTCTCAGGACAGATAAGACCCTCCCTTTCACCTCGTGCCAACTTATCGTTAAGTTATGAGACACCCTGTATATATATATAATGTTTTGAAGAAATTCTTGGATTGACAGGAGAAATGCGACGGGCAGACGTTTGTCCTATTATATTTTATTTCAATATTCAGTAAAGAAGTCTGCACTCCAAGCCATGACAAAAACGAGAGCTTCTTCAACGTTGATCAGCAGCGAGTGAGTCCTTAGTACACGTGTCTTCTTTAAGTCCGGTGAAAGTGGAACTCAAAGTTCCTATGCGGGAGGTGGGTTGAGTTGTCCAGGTAGGAAGTTTACCCCTACTAACACTTGTGGTGTTGGGGATTTATCATATATATATATATATATATATATATATATATATATATATATATATATATATATATATATATGTGTGTGTGTGTGTGTGTGTGTGTGTGTGTGAGGTTTGAAAAGTTTAGATTTAAAATTAAATAAGTACTAAATGAACATAGAGCGAACTCTTTACCATCGCCTAAGGATTTGGGGGTAAATAAGCCTTTTTAAAGGTGGAGCGAGCACTGACGAAGAAGAACGCATACTCGAAAAGGTTTAGCTGGTGACTCCTCGCCGAATTTTTGTCTATTATTCTACTCGGTTGCGCGGCAAGGGGCTGCAATGTTGGATTTTATGTGATTGAAGCAAAATAAAGACTTTATTATAGCAATGTTTCTCAAAGTGTGGGGCGCGCCCCCCGGGGGGGCGCGAGCGTATCGAAAATTTAAAGATTTTTTTTAAAAAAAATAACCGGAAAGAGAAGTAAAACAAAATGCTTTCTTCCATAATAAAAAAAAAAAATACACACAACAACACTGACATAATTTATGTTTATTATCTGGCTATTTCCGTCATCAAATAGCTATCTTTGATCCCAAAACCAAATTAAAGAAAAAAAAAACATTTTGTTTTATTTGCTGTATTTACTCAATGACATTTTTTTTATTACGTTTTAACATAAAATATTACTCGTTAAAAAAGAAAAAACGAAACCCAGACCCTGAGAAAAAATTCTAAGAAGATAAACAATTCACCACTGTAATTAATATTGAAATACTGTACATTAGTTGTAGAAAAGAAAAGGAAGTCATGATTCATTTTTCAGCCAGGCTGCATAGTACGTTTGCTAATCATTTGATTGACCTTCAATCTTATGGTATGGTTATTATCAATATTAGTTCCCTCCCATCTTTTATGCGTTTGCTTTTCGCTTAGGGAAATTGTAAATAATTGAGTTTTGCGATATTTGGAAAAGAATTGATTGGTTTAGCATTTCTGTAGGAAAATTGAAAAGTGTCTGATTTGCGTCCTTTATTATGGTCTTGTACTTTTGAATCATTTTTAGTTCAGTTTTTATTGAATTTTTCTCAAATCATCAAAAGAATTGAATAGTCCTTGAAAGAAGGTAAGTATACTTTCTATAAATTAAAATATTCACGAGAATTCCGATTTGTATCGTGTACAGTAAAAATAATTCTAAACAAATGATTGGGGAGACTGAGTCCCCCCGCACTACCATTAATGTTAGTATCGAGTACGCGCCTGCTCCCGGGTTAAAACATTTTGAAGTCTTCTCGCTTTAAATGTTAAAAAGTAACACAATTATTCTTCATCGGAATTTTATATTCTTTTTCATAATTTAACATTAATTCTAAATGCTAATTGTGTGAGGTTTAAAATTACAGTTCTTTTAAACAGTTATTTACAATTATAGCATTTATCTAAAAAAAACACCATTTTACATTTTTGTATACAATGTCGTGCACACAATTTTACTCTCCTTACAGTTCAGCTATTATATCAAGAGTAATGTTTTATTTTTTTAAAAAATGAACTCGTGCGAAGAGTCGGTGTTTAAGCCAGTATACGTTTGATGTATCAGTACTGAAGAAGGTATTTTATAAATAATTTCTTATTACTGAATTTGGCCGCGGTAGCCGAGTGGTATAGGTATCGGATCGTGGCTTGCCTTGTCACGAGATCGAGCCCAGTACCACTAAAGACCCGCCTTGTGCAGCAGCGATGCACGTTACTCCATATGTTCGAGCACATACTCCATATGTAATCGGAGGGAATTTGGTGACATCGGGCATCGAAACCAGGCCATGTAATTTCAATAAACAGACGAAATATAAATACAAGGTGTGACACACATAAAAAACGAGACTAAGTATGATGCTTGAAAAAGAGGAGAGTTGGCAACAACTGTTTTAAAGACGGCATCCCACGAACTTCCTCTATATCGGTGTGGCCAGTTTCGACTAAATCGATCCCCTCCAGTTGGGGGAGTGCTTCGTCATTAAGTTAATACGTGCAACTGCATTCTGGCAGGGAAAATGTCGAATCAACATCAGGTTTTTTAGAAACTTAATAAATCAGCCACGAAAACATTTCAAGCGTTAACCAAGGTTTATGAAGATGAAACTTTATCTAATACACCATACGTTTGAATGGAATAAGAGGTTTCAAGGAGGAAAGGTTAGTGGGTAAGATGATGAACCTGCTGGTCACCCAAGGTTAGGGATTATAGACCAAAACATAACTAAAACTCGTCATATGGATGGATTCACATTCCCATCAGTAGTAAGAGTATTAATTAAAACTACTACAATGAAATACGGAAAAGACTTCTTAAAAAAATTAGTAAAAAAATACCAGAATTGGTAAATGATGGATGGCTGTTGCCCCAAGACAATGCATCCGCTCACATTATTCTATTTGCCAAGCAGTTTCTGACCAGCAAAAACATTATTATGATCAGGCATCCTCTTTATTCACCTGATTTGGAATCTTGCGACTTCTTTCCTGTTTCCAGAACTGTTAACAGAAATGGCAGCACCGAATGCAGAAGTGTGCGAATGTTGAATGTAATTACTTTCAAGGTGATACTGCCACGGAGAATTAAATCTGTAAGTCAGTGTTTCTCAAAGTGTGAGGCGCGCCCCCCTGGGGGGCGCGATGACCCTACAAGGGGGGCGCGAGCATATCGAAAATTTCAAGAGTTTAAAAAAAATAACCGGAAAGAGAAGTAGAACAAAATACTTTCTTCCATAATAGAAAAAATACACAACAAACACTGATATAATTTATGATTGCCATCTGGCGTTTTTCCGTCATCAAATAGCTGCCTTAAATCCCAAAACCAAATTAAAGAAAAAAACATTTTGTTTAATTTGCTGTATTTACTCAATGACAGAATTTTTTTATTACGTTTTAACATAAAATATTACTGGTTAAAAGAAAAACGAAACCCAGAAAATTCTAAGAAGATAAACAATTAATCACTGTAATTATTATTGAAATACTGTACATTAGTTGTAAAAAAGAAAAGGAAGTCATGATTCATTTTCAGCCAGGCTGCATAGTACGTTTGCTAATCATTTGATTGACCTTCAAACTTACTGGTATGGTTATTAAGATTATTCGTATTTTTCTGAATACTTTTAAACCGGGAGCGGTGGCGCGGGACATCTGTGATCTCTATTGAGGGAAGTTGGAACTGATCAAACAAAAGAAAAACCTGCTGAAAAAATACATAGTATTCATGATTGAAAAACGCCATGAACATGAAACGAAAGGAAAATTTTCAAATGCTTCCAAAGAACTCCATCAACCTAAAATAGGAAGCCATAAGTGTACGACAAGGTTCAGTTCACCTTGTCAAAAAGGCACTAGAAAGGAAAAGTTTCACTTGCTATTTGTTGATTACCAAAGGAGTCACGAGTTCGAGCCCAGTACCACTAAAGACCCACCGTGTAGGGGCAAGATGCACGTTAAATCTATCAAGAGCTCAAACGTCCTCTTGTTGGAGTGGTGTGGTAGTTAAAAGAGGCCAGCTCAAGTATCGTCCTCGTCAACCATTGTTCAAAATTACGAGGTCGTCGCCAAAAGCCATCGTGTAGCTGAACAGTGTGACATTAATATTCACTCACTCGATCATGAAAGCTCATTAAAACTACAATAACTTGGAACAAAATATTACAGCTTTGCCAGAAAATAACATTTCTGTAGTATTAATGAAAGTGTTTCTGATTTGCTTCCTTTATTAATTGTCTTGTACTTTTGAATCATTTTAGTTCAGTGTTTTATTGGATTTTTTCTCAAATCATCAAAGAAAAATTGAATAGTCTTGAAAGCCGGTAAGTATACTTTCTCTTAATTAAATTATTCACTGGAATTTTTCCGATTTTTATCGTGTACAGTAAAAATAATTATAAACAAATGATTGGGGTGACTGAGTCACTCCGCACTAACATTAGCGTTAGTATCGAGTGCGTGCCTGCTCCCGGGTTAAAACATTTTAAAGTCTTCTCGCTTTAAATATTAAAAACTAACGCAATTATTCTTCATCGGAATTTTATATTCTTTTTCATTTTTTAACATTAATTCTAAATGCTAATTCTGTGAGGCTTAAAATTACAGTTCTTTTAAATAGTTATTGACAATTATAGCATTTATCTGAAAAAATCATTTTACATTTTTGTATACAATGTCGTGCACGCAGTTTTTTTCTCCTTACAGTTCAGCTATTATATCAATAATAATGTTTTATTTTTAAAAAAATGAACTCGGGCGAAGAGCTGGTGTTTCAGCCAGTATACGTTTAATGTATCAGTACTGAAGAAGGTATTTTATAAATAATTTCTTAATACTAAATTAAGAACAAGTTTCATAATCATTAGGGACTTTCATGGGCTCGTCTTGTAGAGCAAAGTTTTTCAAAGGAATGTATAATATCAGAAATTGACACTCTGAGTCTATTTTTCTATATTTAGCTGAGATCTATATTTTGTTTTCAAAGCAGCCACCGCAGAAAATTTCGGTTTAACAAAGGTAGGATGTTGAAAATTGTAATATTTAGTATGCGAAGGGCTTTTGTTTTCAGTACAGAGAATTTCATCATCCACCTTTACCCAAAATTCAAAGACCGATTTATTACAAAATTGCCTTTTAAGTTTTCACTGGATGTGAAATGTATGAAGATTTCTCTTCGGAAGTTGATAGTCCTTCTGGAGTATCTTGAAATAGATCCCTAATCCACTCGTAACTTGCTACTGAGTTGTCCTCATCCAGAAAATACTTTTTGAAATTCTTTGCCAACATAGTTAAACGATTTTACATGGTTTTAAAAACAACTTTCTCATGTTTTTCTTCAAATTTGGAAGTTTTGACACATAACCAGCTGGGGCTTTTTTCCCATCATTTACTTCATTGGTGGTAAATCCAATATTTAAGTATTTTTGAGAATATTTATTGCCTTGATTTAATTTTCGGAACCATGCTCGTCTGTGTACTTGTTGATCCTTCATTATCGTGGAATGTTTGCTTACGACTTAAAAATGTATGCATGATTTTGTTTTAATCTACTGCCGTAAATACTTAATTACCGTGAATTACAATTAGCGTGTAAATTTAAAAAACGTACATTCACAAGCTAGATTCGGTAGCTATAGAAGTATCGAGTCGACCAAAGCTGAGTGGAATTGTACGAGGTTTTACATGTTTTGCACAGACGTCCGATAGGTTGCCCAGACTAACGCAAACGTACCCGATAATGCCAAATGTGATGAATATGATAGAGAGCAACATAGACTAGACTATTTTTCTAATAAAATTTGTACTTTGAGAAACGAATGCTGAAGGAGAAATAAATCCTTAATTAAATATATTAATTTGCGATCTGTTCCAATTTAAAAATTAGAGAAAGAAAAATTAACATAATAAGTAAGTAATATATATTTTTAAGTAATTTCCTTAAAATATATATTACTTAAAAGTTATATACAAAATTTAATATATTTATCGTATTAATTTGTACGGTTTATAATTAAGATCGTATTGTAACTTAAGCGTCTTTCTCTTGCATTTTTATTGCAGTAAATACATTATTGTTGTACAGCGGGGGAGACAAAAATTATGATTGAAAATTGGGTCGCCAGTATTGAAAGTTTGAGAAACACTGCTGTAAGTACAATGATTTATTGGACTAGTCTCGTTTTTTTTCGTGCCACACTTTGTATGTATTAAATATACATGAGAACTTTAGCAACCAAGTTAATCAGTGTCCGAGCAATCTGTATGTTTTGTTTTTCTTTCTTGGATCAGTCATATAGTAAATGAGTCAATTATTCTTTCTTTAAGATGTTCTTACAATAGAAATGCAAATTATTACAAAGCAGAGAAAAAAGAAACTTGATAAGAACAACACAAGTATTACTGTCGATAGTTTACTATGTGTGATCTCCATTGCTAAGATATATCAAAGTCATATAATCCTGGAAATATTAAAAATTGGCGGGAACAGGTTACCTATTCGAATTTGAATCATTAATAATTATTTAATGCAGATTCGTTTAATTATATTATGAGTTAGTATGGATAGTTTCGGCGTTTGAAGCATCAAGCCAAAGTTGACTTAGAAAAAGTATACATGATACACATTTTTGTGTTTTGGGTCAAAATTCCAACTCAATGTAATGGTTCACTAATGATTATTAAAAAAACATAGCAATCTGCATTATTTCGACAAAATTGTAATCTAAACTGAGAGATCCTCGAGAATTCCAATAAAGGAATCACACTGTTTACATTGGACTCTTCATTTATTATTAATGTTTTAAAAATTTCTATACATTAATTAAGTTATTGTTTCTCAAACTGTGGGGCGCAACCCCTAGGGGAGCGTGATAACTCGAAGAGGGAGGCACGATCATATTGAAAAGTCGAAAACAAAAGATTATTAATTTAGTGGAAATAAACGAACACAAAATACATTCTAACATAATAAAAAATTAAATTAGCATTTACACTGATATAATACACTTATAAATGTATCAGTATTACACACAATGTATTTTATAATTAATTTGACAATACTAAGTTAAGCACAAGTTTAATAATTACCAGTGACCCCATGGGCGTGTCATAAATAAAACTATATACAAAAATTAACACTTATCTTAATCATTTTTGCGGTTTATAAATAACCCCTTAACTGCCGATTAAAATTTACACTAGTCGCTCCCCAATGCATCCATTCTCCCCGTAGGTGCCCGTATGTGATGTTTTAGAGAGGGAGTGGCTACAAAAGGAATAAATAAAGAAATCTCCTGATATAAGTAAACACTTCGCAAACACTGTCAAGGTCCTTTAATTGCATTCCAAAACCTTCGAAATAATTTTAAAGATAGCAGTGCACAGAAAAGATCATACTTTAGAAAGACGTATATATACGCCCTGGGTATTTAACGCAGTGGTTGAGTGAGACGTATATATACGCCGGTGGCACTTTAGAGGTAAAAGTCGTATTGTAGTTTTAGCGTAAAAATATAGTATTATTGAATTCAATGTATTGTTGTTTGTATGGAGAGACGGGTGGGGGCGATGAAAATTATGATTGAATATTGGGTCGCCAATATTAAAAGTTTGAGAAACACTGCATTAAGTGTTTTCTAGTAAGAATATCAAAAATGAACATTAAGCTGTATGAAAAAAAATGACGGAATGCAGTGGTCTTTAACCGCGTGCCTGATTACTCTAAGTTATCTCGGGTCCACATATATTGCAGTTAATTATTATCCCGAGAAAACTCGGGTGAAGCAGAATTTGTCAGAACGATTTGTTTTATCGTGGTTTTACTCGACCTGGAGGAAATGAAAATATTCAGCTTTGATTGACAGTTTGCCAAGTTTTGTTGGTTTCGCGGTTATTTTTACGGAAATGTGGTAACGTGTTTTTTTTCATATTGTATAGTATATATCGGCTTGTGGATTATTAATGTATAAAGAAAAATAGTTGCATATTGAAAAAAATTAAGATAATGGCGAGGATGCAAGATAGCGAATGCGATGATTTTTCTGGTAGTAATTAAGAAGAGATTTACATTGAAAATAGTGGAATTAATTCTTCAGTATGTAGCCTCATTTAAGACGATTGTAGTCTTATTGAGACAGTGTACTCTGTGCTCACAAAAAAAAAGATTCCAGAGGTAAGTCTGTAAGAAAACAGACCAGATACCAGTGTACAGAATGTCAGGTATTACTTTATTTAAAAAACTATCATACAAAGATTAATAAATAACTTTTTTTTTTCATTTGTCCACCATAACTTGGTACAGTAAACTAGTATTAAAACTAAATGATTTACACATGTAAAAAATTAAAAATTCAATTTGAAAAACCTATATATTTTGTTTCATTTCCTTGCATTTAATAAAAAAGGGGGGAAAAATGTGATTATTTTTCAATTCCTACTATTAGCTCGCACTCTCTTTATATTTATTTATCTTGATGGAATTTTCAATCGTTAATAAAAATACATTTTAAAGTACTCCATTGAACTGAAATTTTATATACATGGTTATTTTGGATGACAATACAATGATTTAATTATAATTTAAAAAAATAATTGATTAAAACTTTTTTGTTTAAAGAATTAGAAATACAGCCCCATTGGCACTATTTTTAATGACTTAGCGACCCTTTTGGCGACTTGTGTCAAAACTTGAAAATGTTTTTCTCACGTTTTAAAGCATTCAGTTGAACTGAAATTTTATATACACACTTGTTTTAGATGACAATACGATAAATTAATGATAATTAATAAAAATTAATTACCACTTAATCTTGTGATTCTGTCAAATGTATATACATATTTATATTAATTGTAACTATTTAATAAAAAAGTAGCCAAAATTAACAAAAAAAATTGTTGATCTAAGTAGGAATTGATTAAAATTTTTTTTTATATTACTTGTTGAATTTTTTTCCCAAAAAAAAATATGTAAGAGAAGCGGTTAAACTCTTGACTCATGGGACCCTTAGAAATGTAAGGTGTTTTTTGGTACAAACCCCATTCCACACACACTTAGAAAATATATCTCGAAATAATATTTAAAGTAGATCAACACGTTATACATACTTTAATTGAAGACTATTAAAACAACATTGTATTTCTGATTAAAAAATTTTTAAAATGTAATTTTAATAAAACTTACTCAATAATAATATAACTCTGTGATCCGCATGTCACCTCTTCATGCATTATATTTAACAAATAGGATATATTCTTGCATTTTCTTACGCAAACTGTCGAAGTCTAGGTCTCTTGCAAATCTCTGCAGTTGCATTTTATGTTCTGCGTTTGATTCGTAGTCACTCACATTGAGAATATTAATGGCATTAAAATGTTGTCTGTACGAGAAATCCTGTGTATTTTGCATGAATTTGAAACGTACAATTTAGAAGCTGCTCTTGCTTGACTTTATATTTTAACATCGAATTACTGCCTATGTCGATAACTAGTTCCCTCTTCTTCATTACAGATGTTTTTTCTGCAATTCTAAAGCGGTGAAATTTCCTTTAGAAAACAATTTAGCTGCGTGAAACGTTGTACTAACCAGAGTATAAAATTATTTCGTCAAGTTCGGATAGCGAAGAATAGAATATTCACAATCTAGAAAGTAGTACATAAAAAGGAAAAAGAACCGTTTAAGGTATCCGACTACCATGATTTCATTACCATCCGGAACCATGATTTAAAAAAAACGCATAAATGGATAATTTTCATGATATTTAGCGTCACTCAGATTAGAATACATGCATAAAATTGTTTTAAGGATATTTTGACAAAAAAAAAAAATATATTTAAATATAATATTTTGGCACAAAATTAACTTAGAATAATCTTTTTCCAAATGTTCTTCTTTTGTGAAAAATGGTTCTATTATAATAATATTTTACCTGTATATAGCTCAGATTTCTCTACAAAGTCTCAACTAGAATTTTTGAAAAATTCGCATTATTTTCAGAGTTACCACCAATTGAAATAATTATTGATGTTTTTTTCTTAAAATTGCTCCCTTTTGCTGTCGTAAAATATGAATAAACCCACTTCTAAGTTATATATTTCAAAAATTCTAGTTGAGCCTCTGTAAAGAGGTCTGAGCTACACTGCTGGACAATTGCTGAGGACGGATAACACTATCATCCATAGCAACCACAAAATGAAAGGAAGCAAAATGTGGAAAATTAGATTAAGGTATCCGACTACGTTGAAAACGTCATTTCGGTCAAAAATCACATTTTCTTTTTTATTTGATATTTTTTAAAATTCAAACAATTATCTTTCTAAATCTGCCTTTGTTTTGTCTGTGCGATAATTAGAAAAAAAGTTACAGGTGTTTAAAATATTATTACAGCGGTGAAATTGAAACCGGAAGAGGTGAAATCGAAACCGGAAGTTGACTGCTTCACATGCTTTTTACCCATAATTTTTGCAATTTCAACCCATTATAATTTTAAAAACAATTTCTGGCATTTTTTAAACTATTTTATTGATAGGCAACAATTTCAATCTTTTAATTGGACTTTTGCGATTGGCAACATCTGTTTCTTCTGACCTCATATGTTTTTGTTTTGATTTGAATCTTTCGAATGTTGCTCGCAAATTTCTTCAAAAACCTGATTTCTTTTTGCTTTAATTGCACAATTTTTAATTTTTAATTGTTTCTGAACATTCTGCTTTTGATATTATCAAAAATGAATCAAATTAACCTCTTGAAAACGCAACTATGCTGGTGAGACATTTACAAAAACAGTGGAAGTGTTGACTTGTAATGTTGTAGACTTGAAGTGCTCAAATTTGTAATGAACGAAAATTGGGATAAGTAAAGGTATTTTTACAGAACAAAGAATGTTTTAGTGGAACATTAAGAGGTAATAGAATATTTTATTTAAATTGGGAAGTGTGTTTTCAAGTTTGTGTTTCTCAATTGTTTTGAGAACAATCTGTACCTGCATGAAGATTACATGTATGGACTGACTTCTAATGTGACTTGAAAAATGCTCCGATTAAAAGTTTTATCGTCCTTTTTTCAGCTACTGAAAAGCTAAAAAGCAAAGTGTTATTAATTTGCAACCTATTTTTAGAAGGTGAGTGATTGAAAGATGATATTTACCTGTGAAAAAGCTATGTTCTAAGCTGAACTGGCCTTGTATGACAAAAGGAGCATTTAGACTTTTTGTGAAAGTAAGTCTTCTTGTTTGTGCTGCTACACCAACGGCTAAAGATGCCATGAACGACACTGCTTTTTAAGCGAAAAGCATTATAAAATGTTTCAAAATGTCAGTTGAAGAATGTGGAATATCCGTTGACGGCAGAGACACATGGACATTCATCGCTAAATGTGGTTTCTATAGAAACTTTATACATTGACACTGGGAAATTCTAGATTTAGAAATGTTATCAAAGTTTTTAGAATTCTATAAGTCCAGTCATACATGCGTGTTCCTGCAATCATCTGGGATTTACTTCAAACAAAGTGCGTACAAGATCTTTGTATGGTTTTGCACTACGAAATCTTAAAAATATGTATTTCTTTTGTGATGGTGATTCCAAGGATACTTTTCTGTTAAAGATGTGTATGGTGTCAGCAATGTCATCATATGAGTGCATAAGATACTTCTAAGAAAGATTGAGTAGTCGTAAAAGAAATTTTTTAAAAAGGCGAGAAAAACCTCGGTGAGAAAGAAAAACTTATCAATGCTTATGTTTAATAAAATTCTTCACTGTTTTAGCACTAACACCAATCACGCCAAAGCTATGCTAAGTGCTACAATAGCAGTATTTTCACTGTTGCTCCAACAGGGAGAAACCCATATATGGGCCATGCCCGATTTGAGCTGAGAATTGGTGTGACTATCAACGAGGAAACGACACCCAGAAAACAATAAACAGAAAAAAATTTGTATGTATTTCTGCGAAACTTTTACAAAATATTGTTAAACCTGTGTACACAAAGCAGAGTGATAAGCAGTTATTATAAAATTGCCTCCACGGTAAGACACAAATAAAAATGTATCATTTAACGCCTGTTTGTGGCAAATCATTTTGAAAGAAACTTTTATCGAGCTAAAACCATTTTTCTTTGGGTACCCATATATTACCGTCATTATTTTTAAAAAAGCTTTTTCATTGATGTGTTAGGTATTTTGAAAGCATTTGGCATAAATGCAGAAATTATATACTGCGTGATGAGATTTGTTGACATCTTTCGAGTCGGTGACTCGAAACAACATTTTGCCTTTTATAAAATCAACCAGAAAAAAAAAAAAAGGAGGCCCAAAGAAAAGAAAAAAAATTTAACAAATTTCCAAAAGAGTGGGAGAGTTACTTATAAATCAGGAGAGTTAGTAATATACTTGTCATATTTGTTTGAAATTGATTTTTATAAAGTTTAAATGCATTTTCTCAAACCATTTTTTGTAAATTTCATGATATTTCAAACATGATAATCTAAAAAACTATTAGAGATACTTACCTTATGTGGAAATTTTACACTAATGTTGTGTGGTATTATCTAGAGAATGACCCTACAAGCTAAGAAATTGAACAATTTTTAGTTATTTTATAGTTATATTTCTTTCAAGTTACGATAAACTGGTCAATTTCTAGTTCGCAAGCTCGACTGGCCATAACTTTTGATTCAAAGAAATAATTTAACACTGTAGGTCATTCTCTAGAAATGTGTTTTTTAAAAATGTATTGCAGCAATATTTTATGGAAAATATAAAATATTTTAAAAAATAGAGTGTTTGAAAAAATTCCAAAATTTGATTAAAATTTCTTTAAAAATTTTAATTTTTGCAAATTTTTATGTACATATATTATTTCTAACTGTACTTTTTATTATTGTGTATAAAAGTGAAACTAAAAATGCAAAAAATATTAGGGATTTTTTGAAAACTTAAAAAAAAAGTCTCCGAACGTAGTCGGATACCTTAA